>PKML01056449.1:352827-365280 GCA_002933935.1 Eutrema yunnanense | reverse complement strand
ATATATATAAATCAATCAGAATCATCATCTCCGCTCGGTTCATCAACTTCATTGGGTTCATCATCTTCAGTTTGAGAATCGTCACTCTCATCAAACTCATCGGAATCGCCTTCTTGTTCAGTGTCGTCAGCTAGATATTCAAGTTCCCTGTTGCGGGGATCAATTAACAGAACGTTCTCCGTAATCTCTGGTTCTGTAATGTCACAACAAGAATCTTGTTGCATTGGAAGATCGTCAACACCAACAATTTTACCCCTTGGAGCTATTTTAATAACCGATAACCATGTGGGCCCAGTGTTTCGAACTCGCGGATAAGGCACGAACGTTACTTGTTCTGCTTGTGATGCTAGGATAAATGGTTCAAACTTGTTGTATCGCCGTGCTTTGTTGACGTCGACCACACCAATTTGTTAATTCGCACCCCTCGACCGACGATTGGATCGAACCAATCACATTTGAAAAGAACGCATTTCATACTAACCAACCCGGGGTACTCCACTTCGATTATTTCTTGCAAAACCCCATAAAAATCTATTTCACCCCTAATACATACTCCATAGTTGGTAGTTGCCCGCCGAACGCCGTATTTGTATGTATGAAACACATAACCCCGGATGAAATACATGGGCGCAGTCTTTATTTTCCCGAGGGGGCCTAGTATTAACTCATGAAACCATATTGGATATTCGGGGTCGTCATGATCCACATATGAAAGACACACATATCGAGAAGTGTGCATGTTAGATCGAGCATCGATAAACTTAATGAATTTTTGTTTATTACGTAAACTTACTTGCGTCTTTAACCACTTAGCAAAGTGACGATCTTTACGATCGTTTATTTCATCATCTGAAACGCCTTCAATGCATTCTCGTACCTGACTAACAAATAAACTGCAAAATATAGATTGAAATTAACACCTTTATCTTTATATATAATATTAAATTAATAGTGGATGATTAAATTGTCATGTTACCTCCCGAAAGGTTCCACTTCCTCGCAATTTAGGAGGATGTACGTATGTGCGCTGTGCTTGTCATTCTCGTTAGACCACCAAACTTCCTTCACTTTTCCACCAAGACGACCGATTGGTGAGAAGATGTATGGGACACCCTCTACTGCAAAGTTCTTCCCACACCACCATCATCATATCGTTGGGGTTTCCGTTTGCGTGTGCGGACTTTCGTAGCGAAATAGTATGAAGTGAAGTGTGAAGTTTCTTCGGTCAAACTTCCCGCAACAATTGATCATTCAACTCTCGCTAGATTTTTAGCATTTCCCTTTAAATGTTTCATGAACCGCTCGAATGGGTACATCCACCTAGTTTTGCTTCGTGAGGGAGATGAATGGGAAGATATTCCATAACATAAAAAAACGCCGGCGGGAATATCTTCTCCAGATTGCAAAACAATATTGGAATATTAGCATCCAACTGTGCAATTACATCTTCTGACAACGTCCGTGTACTAAGATCCCGGAAAAACGCTCTGATGCCTGCAACACCAAAATTATATAGTGCAATATATATATTTGAACAAATTATTTGTGATATGATGATGTCTCCCTTACCTCCAATTGCTTCGTGAACATTTCCTGGAAGGAGTTCGGCAAATGCGAAAGGAAGTNTCAACAGATTTAGCCAGATTGGATACATACCCATCAGGAAACTTCACATCAGATGAAACCCAATTGAACAACGCTGCCTTTTGTTGGGCACCCAACCGAAATATAGGAACTGGTGATTTCCCATCGCTCATAATATGCAACTCATTTCTGTTGCAAATATCATGCAAGTCCAACCTTGACTTTCCGCTGTCTTTGGTTCTTCCTGTCACGTTTAACACCGTATGCACGATGTTATCAATTTTTTTTTTCTCAATGTGCATGACATCAAGATTGTGTCGCAACAGATGATCTTTTCAGTACGAAAGTTCTCAAAAAATGCTTTTCTTGTGCCAATTGTGATTCACCCCGTATCCATCAGGCATATTAGCTGGAGTGTGCCAATTTCCCCCACGATTCACAGTTTTTAGTCTCCCAAAATGATCTATTTGCGCTTCTAGATCTTCCCCAGATAGATACACTGGTGGGGGGGACACGCACAATTTTGTTCTTCCTAAACAATCGCTTGTTTCTCCGATATGGATGGTGGATTGGTAGAAACCGACGGTGACAATCAAACCAGCATGTTTTTCGACCATGTTTCAGCTGAAACGCATCTGTCCGATCGAGGCAATACAGACAAGATAACCTCCCATGCGTCATCCAACCTGATAGCATCCCGTATGTAGGGAAGTCGCTTATTGTCCACATATGTACGAACTCATGTATACCACAACTGTTTCAACTCTTGTATGAGAAGCTGCAAAAACACACCAAGGGAACGTTTCGGATGCTTCAGACCAGGTACTAATATACTCAAGAATAAAAATTCTCTTTGCATGCACATATCTGGAGGAAGGTTGTATGGCGTTAAGATTACTGGTCATAAAGAATATTGCCTACCAGACATACCAAATGGACTAAATCCATCAGTGCAAAGGCTAACATACACATTTCGCTTAAATTTAGCAAATTCTGGGTGTACCGTGTTAAAGTGTTTCCAAGCTTTTGCATCTGACGGGTGAGTCACTTCTCCTTCTCTCTGCGAATGTTCTGCATGCCACCTCATCGATCCAGCTGTCCTTTCAGATTGATACAATCGTTTCAACCTATCAGTTATAGGAAGATACCACATCCGTTGGTACGGTATCTTACTACGCCCAGAAGTTTGTGGCCCGAATCTCGGCTTTTGGCAAAATCGACACTCCTGCAGCTTATCATCATCTTTCCAAAACAGCATACAATTGTCAACACATACATCTATCATCTCAGAAGGCAACTCAAGACTAAACACCAACTTATGTATCTCGTAGTATGTTTCGGCAGCCAAATTATCATCTGGCAAATACTCTTTAATAAGATCCGCCCAATCATCCATGCAAACCTCAGCTTAGTTATGATCAGTTTTAATTGTCATCATCCTAACTGCTAACGACAATTTAGACTGACCTTCTCTACATCCATCGTAGAGTGGCTGATTTGCAACGGCTAACATATCATAAAACCGCTTCGCATCTACATTGGGTTCCTCAACACTATTACCAACATTTGTTTCATGAAATGCATCATTGACCATTTCATGCATCCTATCATGATCTTCATCATGACCATGATGATAACTACTACCCTGATCATAATCTACATGACCTTGATTACTACTACAATCAACTTGATTAGTAGTACTCCTTTCAAAACCCTCTCCATGTTGATACCAAACATAATATTGCGGCATAAACCCTCTATTTAGTAAATGCTTCCACACCGTCTCAATTTGCGTATATATCGTATTCTTGCATTTATGACAAGGACATAACATCTTACCGCTTTCGAGGGTTGTTTGCATATTTCCATCCTGATACATGAATATTTCAAGCCCGTTTTTGAATTCTTGCGTCAACGATCCCTCCGAATCCTTTTGCGTATACATCCATCGTCGTAGATCGTAAATCGACATTTTATAAAAAAAATTTTGATGTTTTTTTATTTTTTTTTAGAACAGAAGAGATTGTTTTTGTTTTTGATAACTATCGTTAGAAGTTGGCTGTATTTATAGATTTTTTTCGGAATTACCAACGGATTTACATCGAAAATAAATTTACATCGATTTTACATCGTTTATATGACGGAATTACGACGACTCAATCAGATGTAAAAAATTAGGTGACCCTTTTAAAACGTGCCCACCTACCTAGATGCATTCGACGTAATCGCGTCGTAATGTACATCGATATTAAGTCGTCGTAACATCGATGTAAGTGTTACGACGATATTACGACGATTGTTTGGATCGTCGTAATATCATCGTACTTTTGACATCCAATTACGACGATATTACGACGACAATAATTTACGACGAATTTACATCGAAACAATTTTGCTTCGTAATATCGTCGTAATATCGATGTAAAGTTACGACGGCCAAAATTCGATGTAAAACTTCGTTGGTAATCGGGTGTTTTTTTGTAGTGTTTGAAGGTTTTTTATAATGAAGGAGTAAAACGCCATTTGAGTTTGGGATTCTAGCAACAAAAAAAATCCATAACTTGTTTTCTTTCGGTGGAATCCTTACTTTCCTCATGTCGGTTCGATGTAACCGTTATTGAAAGGACCGCACCGCAAAAATTTTTTTTTTTTTTTTTTTTGCATATAATTAAACAAAGATAAACAATCATTAACTCATAATTAATTAAACAACCATAAATTAATTATTACACTCAAGTTAACGATTCTATACAACAACAACAACAACCACAAAAGCAAGCCCCCCGGGTCCTAATCATCCCCTCTTCACCGCCTCGATTCCACGATCACGCCACATCTTTACCTGCATCGACAAAAGTGATGCATCAACATTTGGCTAACCAAATGCTGAGTGAGATTGATCATCCCAACAACAGGCCACCAATTAACAATCAACAATTACGATTAATAACACAACATTCATCCACAGAACAACCGGTATCGATCGATACCCCCGTGGTATCGATCGATGCCCACGAAACACGTGTCACCCGACTAGGGCTTAGTATCGATCGACACCCAAAACCCTCTCTTGGTATCGGTCGATACTAAACGACTCAATCCTTATCCCAAAGGATCAGTATCGATCGATACCCACCTGGTATCGGTCGATACCCTCGCGACCTAACACAGGAAACGCCATAGGAACCACCAAAACAACCNNGATAAGGCACGAACGTTACTTGTTCTGCTTGTGATGCTAGGATAAATGGTTCAAACTTGTTGTATCGCCGTGCTTTGTTGACGTCGACCACACCAAATTTGTTAATTCGCACCCCTCGACCGACTGTTGGATCGAACCAATCACATTTGAAAAGAACGCATTTCATACTAACCAAGCCGGGGTACTCCACTTCGATTATTTCTTGCAAAACCCCATAAAAATCTATTTCACCCCTAACACATACTCCGTAGTTGGTAGTTGCCCGCCGAACGCCGTATTTGTATGTATGAAACACATAACCCCGGATGAAATACATGGGCGCAGTCTTTATTTTCCCGAGGGGGACTAGTATCAACTCATGAAACCATATTGGATATTCGGGGTCGTCATGATCCACCTATGAAAGACACACATATCGAGAAGTGTGCATGTTAGATCGAGCATCGATAAACTTAATGAATTTTTGTTTATTACGTAAAATTACTTGCGTCTTTAACCACTTAGCAAAGTGACGATCTTTACGATCGTTTATTTCATCATCTGAAACGCCTTTAATGCATTCTCGTACCTGACTAACAAATAAACTGCAAAATATAAATTGAAATTAACACCTTTATCTTTATATATAATATTAAATTAATAGTGGATGATTAAATTGTCATGTTACCTCTCGAAAGGTTCCACTTCCTCACAATTTAGGAGGATGTACGTATGTGCGCTGTGCTTGTCATTCTCGTTAGACCACCAAACTTCCTTCACTTTTCCACCAAGACGACCGATTGGTGAGAAGATGTCTGGGACACCCTCTACTGCATAAGTTCTTCCCACACCACCATCATCATATCGTTGGGGTTTCCGTTTGCGTGGGCGGACTTTCGTAGCGAAATAGTATGAAGTGAAGTGTGAAGTTTCTTCGGTCAAACTTCCCGCAACAATTGATCCTTCAACTCTCGCCAGATTTTTAGCCTTTCCTTTTAAATGTTTCATGAACCGCTCGAATGGGTACATCCACCTAAACTGAACAGGCCCGCCTAGTTTTGCTTCGTGAGGGAGATGAATGGGAAGATGTTCCATAACATCAAAAAACGCCGGCGGGAATATCTTCTCCAGATTGCACAAAAATATTGGAATATTAGCATCCAATTGTGCAATTACATCTTCTGACAACGTCCGTGTACTAAGATCCCGGAAAAACGCTCCGATGCCTGCAACACCAAAATTATATAGTGCAATATATATATTTGAACAAATTATTTGTGATATGATGATGTCTCCCTTACCTCCAATTGCTTCGTGAACATTTCCTGGAAGGAGTTCGGCAAATGTGAAAGGAAGTAATCGTTGCATAAACACGTGGCAGTCATGACTCTTCATCCCTGAAAACTTTTGTCCTGTTTCAACAGATTTAGCCAGATTGGATACATACCCATCAGGAAACTTCACATCAGATGAAACCCAATTGAACAACGCTGCCTTTTGTTGGGCACCCAACCGAAATATAGGAACTGGTGATTTCCCATCGCTCATAATATGCAACTCATTTCTGTTGCAAATATCAGGCAAGTCCAACCTTGACTTTCCGCTGTCTTTGGTTCTTCCTGTCACGTTTAACACCGTATGCATGATGTTATCAAAAAAGTTTTTTTCAATGTGCATGACATCAAGATTGTGTCGCAGCAGATGATCTTTCTAGTACGGAAGTTCCCAAAAAATGCTTTTCTTGTGCTAATTGTGATTCACCCCGTATCCATCAGGCATATTAGCTGGAGTGTGCCAATTTCTCCCACGATTCACAGTTTCTAGTCTCCCAAAATGATCTATTTGCGCTTCTAGATCTTCCCCAGATAGATACACTGGTGGGGGGACACACACAATTTTGTTCTTCCTAAACAATCGCTTGTTTCTCCGATATGGATGGTGGATTGGTAGAAACCGACGGTGACAATCAAACCAGCATGTTTTTCGACCATGTTTCAGCTGAAACGCATCTGTCCGATCGAGGCAATACGGACAAGATAACCTCCCATGCGTTGTCCAACCTGATAGCATCCCGTATGCAGGGAAGTCGCTTATTGTCCACATAAGCACCGCACGCATCGTAAATTTTTTTTTCCTCGAACAGTCGTATGTATGAACTCCTGTATACCACAACTGTTTCAACTCTTCTATGAGAGGCTGCAAAAACACATCAAGGGAACGTTTCGGATGCTTCAGACCAAGTACTAATATACTCAAGAATAAAAATTCTCTTTGCAAGCACATATCTGGAGGAAGGTTGTATGGCGTTAAGATTACTGGCCATAAAGAATATTGCCTACCAGACTTACAAATGGACTAAATCCATCAGTGCAAAGGTCAACATACTCATTTCGCTTAAATTTAGCAAATTCCGGGTGTACCGTGTTACAGTGTTTCCAAGCTTTTGCATCTGACGGGTGAGTCACTTCTCCTTCTCTCTGCGAATGTTCTGCATGCCACCTCATCGATCCACCTGTCCTTTCAGATTGATACAATCGTTTCAACCTATCAGTTATAGGAAGATACCACATCCGTTGGTACAATATCTTACTACGCCCAGAAGTTTGTGGCCTGAATCTCGGCTTTTGGCAAAATCGACACTCCTGCAGCTTATCATCATCTTTCCAAAACAGCATACAATTGTCAACACATACATCTATCATCTCAGAAGGCAACACAAGACTAAACACCAACTTATGTATCTCATAGTATGTTTCGGCAGCCAAATTATCATCTGGCAAATACTCTTTAATAAGATCAACCCAATCATCCATGCAAACCTCAGCTAAGTTATGATCAATTTTAATTGTCATCATCCTATCTGCAAACGACAATTTAGACTGACCTTCTCTACATCCATCGTAGAGTGGCTGATTTGCAACGGCTAACATATCATAAAACCGCTTCGCATCTACATTGGGTTCCTCAACACTATTATCAACATTTGTTTCATGAAATGCATCATTGACTATTTCATGCATCCTATCATGATCTTGATCATGACCATGATGATAACTACTACCCTGATCATAATCTACATGACCTTGATTACTACTACAATCAGCTTGATTAGTAGTACTCCTTTCAAAACCCTCTCCATGTTGATACCAAACATAATATTGCGGCATAAACCCTCTACTTAGTAAATGCTTCCACACCGTCTCAATTTGCGTATATATCGTATTCTTGCATTTATGACAAGGACAGAACATCTTACCGATTTCGAGGGTTGTTTGCATATTTTCGGCCTGATACATGAATATTTCAAACCCGTTTTTGAATTCTTACGTCAACGATCCCTCCGAATCCTTTTGCGTATACATCCATCGTCGTAGATCGTAAATCGACATTTTATAAAAAAAATTTTGAAGTTTTTTTTATTTTTTTTTAGAACAGAAGAGATTGTTTTTGTTTTTGATAACTATCGTTCGAAGTTGGCTGTATTTATAGAAATATTTTGGAATTACCAATGGATTTACATCGAAAATTTACATCGAAAATAAATTTACATCGATTTTTGATATATCATGGTTTTTACCCTGTTTAAGCCATGATATAAGTCCTTTTATAGAGTCTTTTCTAGTGTTTTGTATTATTTTAGAGTCTTTTGCAGGTTATAGCACGTTTGGAGCTTAATTGGAATTATTGGAGCTTTCTGGAGCATTCTGGAGCGAAACTGAAGTCTGATGACTAAGTGCCCGATTTGAGCCACAAGCATCGATCGATACCCNAACCTGAATTGCTTAGCTTAGCTTGATACTATAGAATTTATTGTGTGATTTCTGTGAGTCCTTGTGTTCGACCCCTAACTAGACTACAACTACTGCTTTAGTACTGTTAGGGTATTAAATTGAGCATATCAATTTTGGCGCCGTTGCCGGGGATTCAATTTCACCATTAAATTTTAGCTGTCAAGTTTCGACTAAAGCCCGTCTGTATCGATCGATACTACCTAGTATCGGTCGATACCGAGACGATTTTCTTGTTGATATCGATCGATACCATCCAGTATCGGTCGATACTCATCGTGTCTTTGGTTACTTACGTTCTTGATCTTGGTGTTTCAGGTGTATGCATAATCGTGAAACCAGAAGAAACAAGAGCGCTCCGCTAGTCAATCTATCGTTAGAGAAGCTAGCACGTTTAGAACGCACAAACAGAAAGGCAAAACAGACATCAGCGATGAACAACCCAGTGGTTTTAAGAGCTGATGAAGGTGGAGTCTTGAGAGACCAACATGGTCATGTGTGCAATGAAGGAGGGCAGCGACTTGATGAGGCTGGAAACATCATTGTCCCTGCTCCTGCTACTGAGATTGTCGCGCCAGCTGGGCGCGCCAACGTTGGGAATACTGCAGGTGATCGAGCTAGAACACTTGGCGAGCACAACAGGCCTGATCAGTTCTTTGCCAATCGAGCTGCGATTCGCATCCCGACTTTTCAGAGGAATGACTTCGAACTGAAGCTTGCCTACTACTCTCTCGTAAGTCAGAACCCATTCCATGGCCTACCTCATGAGCATCCCATGGATCACATCGAGAGATTCGAGGATTTGGTCACTGGCATGAAGTACAATGGAGTGCCAAATGAGTTCCTCTTCTGCAAACTCTTCCCGTACTCTCTTGGTGGAGATGCTGCTTATTGGCTGAAGCAGCTAGCTCCTGATTCACTTACTACATGGGATGAGACCAAGAACACGTTCCTGGTTAATTTCTATGATGATGCAAGATCCGAGGAGCTTAGGAACAAGATCTCTCAGTTCGCTCAAGGTCCGACAGAGGCATACAAGGCTTCATGGATTCGTTTCAAGTCTTATCAGAGAGACTGTCCGCACCATGGGTTCACTCACGTGCAGCTGCTGGGCACTTTCTACAGAGGAGTTGACTGGAGATACCAGACGGGTATGGATGCTGCAAGAAATGGGAACTTCTTCACCAGGTATCCGGATGATGCGGTTGTGCTGATCGATAACTTGGCGTATAGTAATAGCACCAAGAATGCTGATTTCGAAAGGAAAAACAAGCTGGAGGAACAGAGGGATCGCAGATTGCTGACATGCAGGCCAAACTGGATTTCCTGGTCGGGAAGCAGAAGAAATCTGTGCACTTTGCTGATGAAGTCGCGAATGTGGAAGAAGAAGAAGAAGAGGATGTTAACTATGTTGGTGGTTCTGGTTTTCAGGGTCATCGATTTGGGTACAACAACAACAGGAACTTCAACAACAACAATCAGCAAGGTGGGTACAAGCTAGAAGGGAACCAATCTGGTTTCGGAGCGAAGCAATTCACTCAGAAACCACTTAAGAGCAGCGATTTTACTCGCAACTATGGGAACTCTTCGTACCAACCAGCATCTCCCAAATCCACAGATAACAAGATGGAATCCATGATGGAACAGATCCTTCTGGGACAACAGAAGCTACAAGTGGATTTCAATGGGAAGTTCGATTCTCTGTATATCGATTTGAATGGGAAGATCGAAGCCATCAATCTTTCCCATAAGAAGCTGGAAACTCAGGTGGCTCAGACAGCAGCGGCTATAAAGAGGCAGGAAGGTTTTCTTCCAGGGAAAACTGAGAATCCAAGGGCACACATCAACGCCATCACCTTGAGGAGTGGAAAAGAGGTGCTTACAGGAGTAAAGAACAGCCCAAATGCAGGAAATCTCGTCGATCTTGCTGGAGATGACGATTGGGATTTTGAAAATCCCCAGGTATCGATCGATACCAGCCAGTGTCGATCGACACCAGTTCAGACATCCACTCGGGCAAATCCTAAAACCCGTGCATCGATCGATACCCATCAAGTATCGATCGATACCGAGACGCAGCCAAGAAAGGAGCCCGAGATTGTCAAGAAAATGGTGTATACACCCAAGACACCTTTTCCTATACTTCCTAAACTGACAAGGAAGGAATGGGAAGATGCCAGATGCAAGGCCATGCTGGATAAGTTGGTTGTGAACCTTCCTTTTGTTGATGCTATCAAGACATGTCCAGCTTTCAGGAGATATGTGAAGAAGATGGTCTCTAGCAACGTGAACATAGAGGAAGGTGTCGTGATGATCACAGCTGAGTGCAGTGCGATGCTGCTCAACAAAATTCCTAAGAAGCTACCAGACCCAGGGAGCTTTGTTTTAGACTGCACTATCTACACAGACAGATTTGAGCGAGCTCTCTGTGATATTGGGTCGAGTGTGAACCTTATGCCACACTCAGTTGCCAAGCGAATGGGGATGACAGATTTCCAATCTACAAGAATTTCGCTGGTACTTGCTGATCGCTCAGTGCGACTTCCAGAGGGACTACTTGAAGATGTCCCAGTCATGATTGGGAATTGCTTGATCCCAACAGATTTCATCATCCTGAAGTACGATGCTGAGCCTAAGGATCCTCTCATCCTGGGCAGAACATTCCTTGCAACTGCTGGAGCCTTAATTGACTGCAAGAATGGACAGATCGCTCTCAACATCGGTGACTTGGTGATGTCCTTCAACATGGAAAAATTGATGAAAAGACCAACCATCGATGGACAGACATTCTATGTGGACACCTTCAGTGACATAGCTGAAGAGTACTTCCTGGAGATGCATCCTGGCCACTTCAGAGGTCCGTTCATGTGACGAATCTGCTGGATACTCGAAGATGCTTGATTCTGCATCACCAGTATCGATCGATACCCTACCGGCAGAAGGAGAGTTGCTCGATGGTTCTAAGCAAGCTGCTGGGCTTGGAGATTGGAGTATAGAGAAAGCTCCTAAGGTGGAACTAAAACCAGTTCCAGCGAATCTGAGGTATAGTTTTCTTGGTCCTAATTCCACATACCCAGTCATCGTTAATGCTTCTTTGAATACCACAGAGGTTGCTTTACTGCTGAGCAAGCTGCGCAAGTATCGCAAAGCTCTTGGCTATTCTCTTGCTGATATTTCAGGTATAGCACCAGACCTGTGCATGCATCAGATTCACCTGGAAGACGAGTCAAAGTCTTCAATTGAGTGTCAGAGGAGGCTGAATCCGAACCTGAAGGAAGTGGTTAGGAAGGAAGTGATGAAGCTGTTGGAAGCAGGGATTATCTAAGCCATCTCAGATAGTTCTTGGGTTAGTCCAGTTCACGTTGTGCCTAAGAAAGGAGGCATAACTGTGGAGAAGAACGAGCAGGACGAGCTGATCCCTACAAGGACAATCACTGGTCACATGATGTCCATTGACTACAGGATGCTCAATGCGGCTACACGGAAGGATCACTTCCCATTGCCTTTCATTGACCAGATGCTGGAGAGGTTAGCAAGTCACCCATACTACAGCTTTCTCGATGGGTACTCAGGCTTTTTCCAGATCCCTATACATCCAGAGGACCAGGGAAAGACGACCTTTACATGTCCCAATGGCACATTCGCCTACAGAAGAATGCCATTTGGGTTATGTAACGCTCCAGCGACCTTTCAGCGTTGCATGATGTCGATTTTCACAGATATGACTGAGGAGTTTATGGAGGTCTTCATGGATGATTTTTCTGTGTATGGATCGTCATTCAAGGGCTGTCTGGATAACTTGTGCAAAGTGCTTCAGCGATGCGAGGAGAAGCACTTGGTTCTTAATTGGGAGAAATGCCACTTCATGGTACAAGATGGCATTGTTCTTGGGCACAAGGT
>PKML01056449.1:328058-349591 GCA_002933935.1 Eutrema yunnanense | reverse complement strand
GGTGAGCAAATTGATTATTCGCAAAGAAATTTGGTTTAATTGATTTGTGAACATATCAAACTTGAAATTAAGGCTGATTTATTCTTAGGGATTTGCAAAGAAATTTGGGATTCTGAAGTTTAGATTTAGATAGTTTTCGCAACGACAGTTGGTTAACTATACTCTAGTGATTTGAGTTCTAGAACCGTGCGTAACTTGAACCCTGATTAGTTAGTTTATTGTGCATTCATTGATTTCCTGAGAAATATCCCTGAACCTATCTTTCTCCCATTGAATACAACTCGTTTACTACTCTCTGTTTTCTGCTAAACCTGAATTGCTTAGCTTAGCTTGATACTATAGAATTTATTGTGTGATTTCTGTGAGTTCTTGTGTTCGACCCCTAACTAGACTACAACTACTGCTTTAGTACTGTTAGGGTATTAAATTGAGCATATCAATTTTACATCGTTTATACGATGGAATTACGACGACTCAATCAGATGTAAAAAATTAGGTGACCCTTTTAAAACGTGCCCACCTACCTAGATGCATTCGACGTAATCTCGTCGTAATGTACATCGATATTAAGTCGTCGTAACATCGATGTAAGTGTTACGACGATATTACGACGATTGTTTGGATCTTCATAATATCGTCGTACTTTTGACATCCAATTACGACGATATTATGACGACAATAATTTACGACGAATTTACATCGAAACAATTTTGCGTCGTAATATCGTCGTAATATCGATGTAAAGTTACGACGACCAAAATTCGATGTAAAACTTCGTTGGTAATCGGGTGTTTTCTTGTAGTGTTTGAAGATTTTTTATAATGAAGGAGTAAAACCCTACTTGAGTTTGGGATTCTAGCAACAAAAAAAATCCATAACTTGTTTTCTTTCGGTGGAATCCTTACTTTCCTCATGTCGGTTCGATGTAACCGTTATGTCTTTATTAGTAGAGTGCTTGACTCCGGTGAGTTGTTTCTCTATTGGTGGAATTTCTGGTTAACAACTGGTGTTTGTTCTCTTAACCCATGGTGTGGAGATGTTGTTTGGAGTTTCCGGAATCATTGCCATAGCCACTCTACTCAAATGTATAAGACCTTCTTGGAATCGAATCGAGAGAAAAACAAAGTCAAAATCTTTTATAATGACCATGATTACGGAAGTTTGGTATCATAATGTTGATATTTCAGAACTGTTGTCGGAAGCATCGGGGTTTGTTATACGGTGTGAAATTTTGAGGTTCAACAAAGAGATGCTACCCACGCTCACAATTCGTATAAGAGCAGGATCGAATACGAGGAATGAAAATAATGAATTTAATTATCCGTTAGCGAGTAAGGCTTATCTACAGAAAGCATCGTCAAATTCACTTCTTCTAATGTATCTTTCTCATCATATGGTGCATATATCTGCTTATTTTGTATATTGACTTTGTAATCTTGATTTGATATCAATGAAATTGTTAGTCGAAAAAAAAAACTTCTTTTCTTTCTTTTTATATATTAGATTAGGATCCACATATACATTATAATTTCATATTTTATAATACATGAAAAAGAAACCAAAAAAAAAAAATATAAAACAAAATCAGATCACCCGTAAAAACAAATAAAATAAGATTAAAAACATTGATATGAAATCATTCACTGATTCTCTATTTGTTGATACATAAACAAATATTTATCTAATAGAATAACAAAAATTTAATAGAAAAACATTGATAGAAAAACCTAATAGAATAACAAAAATTTATCGATTTTGATTCTCTTATTTTTATTATTATTTTATTTCCAATTAAATTGATACAAAAACATTGATACGAAAACATTGATAGAAAAACCTAATAGAATAACAAAAATTTATCTATTTTGATTCTCTTATTTTTATTATTATTTTATTTCCAATTAAATTTTGTCATATGTTTCAAGATATTTAGTTTTTTTCTATCCTTATTTAAAATATGTTTACTTTTTTTATTATTTTAGCTACTCATATATATATTTTTTTCAAAATCTTGATGAATTGATTTTCATAATATTTTTTGGTTTAAATGTGAAATTCATTGATCTAACTGTAGTTGTACAAATGAATTTGTTTAAAAACAATATGAGAAAAATATGTGTTAAAATGCTAAGATCATGATGCGGAATTCCCAAGGGAATTAGTCTCTAAGGTGGGGAAGGGGATGACCCTCGACTTCAGTGGATTCACGAAGCATAAACCTAAGGTATATTAAACCTTAGACCCAATACTCGACTTAAAACGCTCCAAAGAAACAAGGCGGTGGAACCTCGGAATGTAGAACTCGCGTAGCCCAAACCTTAGGTATATGAAACCTAAGACCCAAAACTCACTTAAAACGCTTCTACAAACTTTGGTCAGTGAATGACGCCACAAACAATGATAGAAATTGCTTGATAAGCTGGTTGATCACTACAGATGTTACACACCGAATGATCGAAAAGTTCACAAGAAACTAAATGAGAATCACTCTCACAAGAAAGAATTTTTTTTGATAAAAAGATGGATATGTTCTCAAATGAGATTACATGAATATAAAGGAAAAGAAAACTTGAAAACAAAGTTAAGTAATAAATTGTCTTGAAAATCAAAAAGGAATAAAAGATAGTTGAATGAGAATTCAACCCTTGGACTTCAAATGTGCCTCTTCATCTTCAAAGGTGACTCTTAAACTTCATTTTCGCCACTTTATTTGGTCAGCAAATAAAGTGCATTATTATAGGCTTTTTTGGACTTGTATTAGGCTCAAAATGGGCTGAACTTGATATCTATCATCCCCAATGGAATTCTGAGTATTCTTATTGTCCAAAATCACTTGAATCAGCCAGTTAAGTGCTCCCTTAAGTTGTTTGGCTCGAGCTCTTGTAACTGGTCCAACGGGTACAAGCAACACTTCCTTTTGATCCTCCTTGCTGCTCATGATGCCCTCATCATACCCCTCCTCTTGAATAAGATTTGACTTCAAATCAGGTTCACCTACATCGAAAGGAATCAAGTCAGAAACATTGAAGATAGAACTCACATAATACTCACCTTGTAAGTGTATTTTGTAAGCGTTGTCAATGATCCGTTTTAAGACTTGAAATGGATCATCTCCTCTTGGCATCAATTTGAAATTTCTTTGGGCTGAAAAACATTCATTCCTCATATGAATCCAAAACCAATCACCAGGCTCAAAGATCACTTTGTATTGTCCTTTGTTTGCTTGCTTTGAAACTGATCATTTCTCAAATGCTCCAATGGTTCATATTCAACTTGATCAGCAAACTTTTTAAGCCACAAGTAGTACAACCACGTTTTGGGTGCATGAAGCTTCATTTCTTCAACCTGTATACCTTGTGCACTCACAACAAAACCTAGAGATACAAGATTATCTGTGAAAAAGGTACACTCGTTCAGATTAGCAAACAACTTCTCTTTTCTTAGATCATCTAAAAAAAGTTTCAAATGCTCATCATGATCATCTAAGTTTTTGCTATAGATAAAAATATCATCAAAGTAGACAACAACGAAAATTCCAATGAATGATCTCAAAACATGATTCATTAACCTCATAAAAGTGCTAGGTGAATTAGTTAAGCCAAAAGGCATCACAAACCATTCATACAAATCATGTTTCGTTTTAAAAGCAGTTTTCCACTCATAACCCTCTTTCATGCAAATATGGTGATAACCACTCTTAGAAAACACGCAAGAACCATGCAACTCATCTAACATATCATCCAAGCGAGGAATGGGATGTCGATACTAGACTGTGATGTTATTGATGGCTCTGCAATCAACATATATCCTCCAAGTCTCATCCTTCTTAGGAACTAGCAAAACAGGAACAACATATATCAGCTCGCTCACTTCCCTTTGAAGCTCCTTTGTCTCCTCTGGATTCGTTATATATGCTGGCCAGTTAGGAATGAATGCTCCTGGTACAAAGTCAATTTGATGCTCATTTCCACGAATTGGTGGTAAACCATGAGGTGTATCTTCGGGAAAGATATCTCCAAAATCTTCCAGTAATGAAACAACACAACTAGGCAAAATAGGGTCAAGATCATTAGAGTTTAAAATAGCCTCCTTTTACAAAAGTACAATCATTGGCTATTTTGAAAACTGCTCTCTTTATCTCACAAGACCTCGAAAAGAAATTTGTGTGTTTCCTCACGGGTTTGATCTCAGAGGCCTTTCCCTAGGTTTTTTTAAACTCACACTCTTATTTTGGTGGTAAGTGTTTAGGGCACTCAATTTTTGTTGCTCCTCCTTTTGTTTCAATAGTAACTGATCTTGGTAAACCTCTTGTGGTGTCAGAATGTTGTTATGTATCACATTTTTTTCAGCACCCTTACTCCATTCAAGGCTCTTTTGTTCTTTCTCCAACATTGTGTTATCTTGCCTTTGTTATCTTTCCACCCCATTTTGTCCAAGTAAGTTTTCCCCTCATCTATTGCTCATCTGCATAACATAATTATTCCATAAAGTTAAATACCATTTTCATAGGATCCTAGTGCTGCCACTTTTAGATGTTGCAATCATGTGTCTTGGTGGTTGCGGTAGAAGTACTCTTGTAAGCATTTGATGTAGTGTGTCTCGATATTTCTGTTTTAAAGACATATATTCATTAGTTTATTCATTAGTTTCTTGTATTTGTTCATTGCTTATAATGGAAGCATGACAAAGGGTTTGAGATTCATGTTTTTGTAAACATGCTTGTCATCGGCTCCCTTTGCTAGCTCTGGAGATGCGTCCATGGTATGACAAACATTTTCATGTGAAAATTGAGCTAAACGTGAGATGATATCACCTGGGAGATGAGTTGGGAGTTACTGAATGACTAGAAATGAGGGATTTGGAGGCATCCTTCTTTATATATGTATAATTGGTATTGATTCTTTTGGTTATATCTGTGTGAGTTTATATAGTGGATTTTTCTTTTGGTGCTACACTGTTTTAATTCTATATTGATTGAGATTTAATTCTCATTATGTTGGTAGTGGCCAATTTTTTTCCTAATTTAGTGTGGTGTACGTTATAATGTGAATCATTTTTTTTTTTGTAATTGTTATTTTTTTACTCCTTATTATTTTTTTATTGTGAGGACTTTTATATTCTATTTTAATTTATGGTAACTTTTATTCTCTGTTTTGGTTGGTTTATTTTTCTTTTTGTTTTGATATATAGGTTTTTAAAATATAATAATTACCAAGGTTAATTAGTGATTGCCTTGTTTTCCTTTTTAATTTCATCGGAATGTTTGGAAAACATTGAGCTAAAGAGTGGTGTAGTTATGTGTATTAGTTTATGTGTTTAGTTATAATACATGATGATCATTTATAATGCCATGTATAATGTATAGTAACACAACTGTTCTGCGCATGGTCATTATCTATGTCCATGCCTGTTAAAAATTGATAACACCATGGATGATACTACCTTTCTAAAATGTGTTGAAGTTGTTTCTTATGTGTCATTCTAAATTCATATCAATGATTCACGGAGATGTTTTATTTTGTGGGTGGGTGAAAATATCTACTTTATTATTATTTGCTCTAAATTGTAGGGTAATCTTTATTTTTTTTTTATTTAAAATCCATGATTTTGGTCAAATTGTTCTAATCTTTAGGTATTATCTTTTTTTCCATGAGTTAATTTTGAGAAATAAATTTAAATTTAAAAAGTACATAAATCACTCACTCCTCTTATTGATATGTAAAATGTAATATTACGTAGGTAGATACTTATAAACTTCACTACATGTTTGTAATAGTAACAATTGTTGCATGTTGTGTTGAGGTTTTTCAGATCGCATATAAAAGTTGCAGTACAAGGATCCTATGATGAAAACGGTATTTATCTCTATGGAATAATCATGTTATGCAGAAGAGCAATAGATGAGGGAAAAACTTACTTGGAAAAATTGGGGTGGAAAGATAACAAAGGCAAAAAACACAATGTTGGAGAAAGAATAAAAGAATATTATGTATATATATATATATGTATATATATATATATATATATTATTTTTGGTTTTGCTTTCATATTGTATCAATAAATGTGCATTTTTAAAATCTGAGTTTTTAAAAGAAGCTTAAACTTCAAAGTCTATTGTTAATTGGTGACTCCGCAATGGTTGTTAATTTATCGGATACATTTGGAAAATTGTTTATTCAAATTTTTTAGATTAAAATATATCTCATATGAACGTTTCATGACATAGATATTTCAAAGCATATAAGACAATATAGTTGATTTGCTACTTAGATGTGGATTAAACTATTTGGATTGTAGCTCTAGAGAGTCTTAATGTTAACAAACTTCATCATTTGCTATAGTACTAGCACTTGTTGCATCTTGTGTCAATGTCGTTGAGGTGGCGTTGCAGTGGTAGTTTGATTTCTTAGAGTGGTGAAGTAATGCCTTTTCTTTATGATCACAATGTCTTGAAGATATCTTTTGATATTTCTCCAGCATCGATCTCCTCTTACCTTATTTTTTTTCCACTGTAGCTTGTCTAAGTATGATTTTCCTTCATCTATTTGCCCATGCATAACATGAGAATTTCATATAGATAAATATCATTCTCGTACGATTCGGTTGCTGATTTCTATAATTTTTTCAGTCCAATGTTCATGTTGTTGTGTTCAAAGTACTCTTAGATGCTTTTTACTTAGGGTACTTCATTGTTTTCACTTGTAAGGCATCTTTCTATGAGTTCTCCGTAGTTGTTGATCGCCCATAATGGATTATTGACAATTGATCTTAGGTTAAGATTCTTGTAAACTTGGTCGTCTTGGGAATGTTGTGCTAGATCGGGCGATGATTGTGTGACATAGCGAACGTCTTTGCGTAATAAACTTGAAATAATATCTCTGAGTAGCTCGTTTGTGAGTGCTTCAAATCGTAACAAATTGGTGGTTTCAGCCATTTTATGTTTTTATATGTTTTTTGTGTTGTTACATTGTAATTATTACGTCTTTGTTGGCTTTTAATTATCTTTAGGATGATAATGTCTACTTATTTTTCTTTCTTAGTTGATGTGGACATAAATTTTGGAAACGTTTAATTAGGTTTTACAACATAGCATATGTCTATGTTGGTTTATTTTTGCTTTCCTATTCTTAGAAAACATATTTGCTATTTTTACCACATATTTTAGGTGGTTTATTAGTATTTGTCATTTTTATTGTTTTATATGATGTGTGTGTATAGTGTATTACTTTACTGCACATTTAGTTGTAGGAGATAAATCATATGCAAATGGTTACTTTATTCATTTTTCTTGGAGTATTAAGGTTTGAAAGACCATTATAATTTTAGTAATTTTAAGAGTATGAAGCTTGGCTATGTGGTCGTTGTCAATTTTAAAACATTAAAAATGATAATTTTATTAATATTTAAGTTGCATTAAACTATGTTGCATGTTTGTTTTCATCGTTTTACTCTGCTAGTAGGTTGTATTTACCAAGGTTTGTATATTGATATTCATTTTGAATTCTATTTTATGAGAAGAAATTGTTTAAGTGATTTCGTGTTGGGCCACTTATCTAATATGTCGTTTTGTCTATTTATCTCATTTATTGTAGTCTTCCTAAGTGGCTTGTACTCTTTATGTTGTGTTTGTTACCAAATTGCAAAATCCATACTACAAAATCTCTATAATTTTTTTTTGATGTAGTCTCATGTTTACTATCAACATGAAGACATTACATGACTCCCATATGTATGATGGTATGATCCCGGTGAGAGAAAATGAATATTAGAATATCTAATAAAAAAGATAAGGTAAGACGCAAGTATTTGACAGGAGGACATTGTCAACCTCATGGTAATAGTTTTGAACGATGACTTATAGAAAATAAACTAATGCATTTTAATTCTTGTTGGTTTGATCAGTATGGTGATTGGTTGAAATACATTATGAGGAAAAAAAAGGAATATTGTATGTGATGTTATTTGTTCAGCAATGGAAAAAAAGGTGGAAATATTGGTTTGTGACATAAGGATTTTATTGTTAGAATAAGTCTGAGAGATTGTCTAGTGTTGAATCCAAATAACCACCTTGAAAATATATTGCGCCTTGAATATGAAAATACACTGGAGCTCAATATAATGTTGATTAGTAAAAAAAACATTATGGTAGACAATATGATTTACAAAGTGTAGACGAAATACATGTTAAATAGTGGGAAACTTTACAATCAACAGCGGAGAAAGAGATGTTGTTCTCTAGTTCAAATCTTCTTAATTACAAAAGATCATTGACCTACATCCTCTCTTTATGAGCTTGCAGTATCCCCTATTATTTTCCTACGGTAAATATGTGTACCACGATAAAATACTATACTCTATAACGAAAATATCAAAATCAAAAGGAAATGAATGACAATGAGGTAATACTATTCTTACTAATTTCAAACAAGATTGACAGAGGGAATAATGATCATAAAGGCTGGCATGTTATTGCATCAGTATAGTGTAGATGCATACACTATAACAGAACAAGAAAGATTACGATTCAAGTTCAACCAAAAGCTATTAAGAGCGGAATTGTACAACAATGCATGTGACGCAACGGAGAGGGGAGACACATACGTGAAAAAGGTTGGCAAATACCATGATGTAATGTCTATTTGTAGATGGTAACGCAATTCTAAACTTATTCATCACAATAACGGCAAACCCGAGTTGTATAGAGATAATCAATCACCTAGAAGCATATGGCCGAGAATCAGCAAACAACATGCCAAATCTATAATACAAAGACTTTAAACTAAAGCTAGATGAAATGATGGCAGATTTTAAGAAATGGACATTCTTTCATGTACCCAGTTCAAGTAATATCCCTTAGAAAAAAAAACAACAAAAACAATATCAATCACTCCATTAAAACTAACCAACACTTTTATGTCTTACATGTGCAAATGTTTATAAAATTGAGTAACAAAAGCGAGGTATTACGCACACATCAATTCTCTTATGTTTTTAAGGATCGAGAAAAGAACTGGCGGCTTCAATGATTGACCATTATATCTCTGCCAAAATATCAAATAAAAAGAAGACAAAGAGAGGTTCAAATTAATTCAACGACATATGATGCATGGACCTTGCAGAATGAATCGCAAAAACTCACCATGTATAGATAAGGGATAGTGCACAAAAAACTACCTTAGAGCATTTTCAAAATATTTCAGCATTGACAAATCATGCATCGTTATATACAGACGGCAAGAAGAAGAGTTAAAATATGTTATCAAAGGTGATAACAAACAAGATAATCGACATGTTATCCCTCATAACCTCAATCTTTAGAAGAAATATAAGGCTATATCAACGTTGAGTGGTGTTGCAAAACAAACACAATTAAATATGTATTCAAGTACATCACAAAAGGTATGGACAAAGTAACAATTATGATAGAAAAATCAAAGAAGAAAGGGAGTGCGCGTGGACGGCAAAATTCAGATAGCAACACCACCAAAGATATTGATGATTATCTTGATTGTCGTTATGTCTCGACATGTGAGGCTGCATGAAGATTATCCATTTCTCGTTCATCACCACCAGCCTTCTGAAATGAGGTTATCAATTCACCTATATAGGCAACAACGTCTAATATTCAAGCAAATAGAGGATTTGAATAGTGTTTTATTATGAGAAGATATAGATAGAACTATGTTCATTTTTTGGATGGAGCCAAACAAGTATTACAAGGAAGCCCGTAAGCTCATTCCAAACAATGTTTGCTTGGCACAACTCCAAAAAAAATATGGACACCAAGATAAAATCAAGCGTCAATAGGGAGAATGACATACATCCACCCAGAAGCTTATATCACCTAAAGATTTTGGTCAATGTTGTAAGAGTTCCTACAAGTTATAAAGATATATTGGCAGTTGGAGGGGTGACTTATACAAAGTTTTGAGATGCAAGTTATGTAAATGGATTATTATACAATGATAAAAAATTGCATGATGCTAAAGACGAGCATGCATATTGGGCAACAACAACTCAAATGAGAAAATTATTTATCACTATCTTACTGTATTATGAAGTGGAGAATTTCGTCAAACTTTGAATTCACGCATGAAAGTATTTGGAAAAAGACATCTTATACATTAAGCGAAAATCATTTATTTTCATGGGTTTACAACTGAATGATGTACATCATGTGTTCGGCAAATTGGGCATAACTAAATGATTTAAATCATGCGTTTGACAAATTTGGCTTAAACTAAATATGAGTCAAAGTTTTATTTTTTTTTAAAAAACGTGAGCCCATTTAGCTAAAATTAAAATTTTTGCTTTTATCTTTAATGTTTTTTTAGTTTGTTATGGGGTCAAACAAAATTTAGTGGGGTTATTACATTTCTTTTATTAAATATTAAATATTTTTAAAAATTAAGTGGAGTCAGTCGACCCCTCCCCCCTCCGTACTTCATAGCTCAACCACTGAAGGTCTATATTAAATTTAGTTATGCGTAGGTTTCAATCGTGAGTTTTTAAGCATTCTGACACAATGGAGAGCTAATGTGTTGTGAATTAAGAAACTAAACTTTTTAAAAGTAAGAAAAACAAAGAATGAGATAGTTGATTATAATCTCACAAGACATCAATATTTTTTCAAACTTGAAAAGGAAAATGCAAAAGTACTGTTTATAAAGATTTTACTGGCTTCCACGTATTCGTCATAGTAGAAGTGTGTCCCTGATGTGGCATTAAGAAACAGCCTCCTTATAGACAATTCAGTGATGTGGGCGATGAGTGGTTGGAATCCGTAATTTTCCAAACGACACATACAAATAAATTATATAATATGAATACAGTTAAGAAAAACACAATCACAAATACGTAATGTTATCCAAGCTCCATCTCACCATATATATTTATTCATGATACACTTTATCATTTTGAACATAGTTTTATTACAATTTATGGATATAGGTTTATTTAGAATTGGGAAGATATACTAACCTCCTACATACTTAAGTTGATATTAGTGGTGAGAATGACTTTGGATTCTACTTTCATGCTTTTAAATTTATGGTCTAGCTTGATTGCTAAGCCATCAAAAGCACTGAGGCAGACGATAACCCCGCTGTGAAGTTGCAATGGAGGTAGATTAAAAAAATGGAAGGAGTAATACCAAATAGATTCTACGGGTATATTTAAAGTGAAATTAGAATTGGAAGATTACTTAGCAAGTTGAATGTGGGTCATTATTCGTTGTGTGGTATGGGTCTGCTCATTTAGGATTGTTTTCATCATGTTGACTTCTCCGATGAAGTCTGATAGGAAACATTGATTTTGGTAAAACAATGCAGCAATGTAATTCACAGCTAAGTAGTAGTTCTACATCTATATATATATATGAATGCTTGAATTCACTAGGAAACTCAGAGTTCGTATTTGCCAAGCCCATCAATTCGTCATATATAGTTCCGGAACATAAACATCTCCTTAGGTATTAGAGAAATAATTTTGAGAACTTCAACAAAGATGGTTTGTTCAGTGAAGCGGATTGAAATGTTGGGGTCAGAGAGCTTGATGTGGCCGTTAGTGCGAGTGACATCAAAGCTACTAATGGCATACACTGCTCTATCATGCAAAATATGTTTGGATGTGTTAAGGCGGTGAACGTTTATGGAACCTTGCATGAGAGTTCACTGCCAGGAAGAAGAAGAAGCATTGTGAGATCGGTTATATACAATTAGTGGGATAGGGTTCCTAAACATTTGACTGTAACTTTTCATCTAGGAGGAGCATATCGACACCCATGAGTTCTTTGCCTTTCTTAATGTTGCAGGCTTCTCAAAAACGAAGAAAACCTTGCGACCACAAGCAGAACTCTTCATCTAACTTTGATATGCTCAAATTAATACCCTAAAAGTACTAAGCAGTAGTTGCAGTATAGTAGGGATCGAACACAAGGACTCATAGAGACACACAATAGATTGTATAGGTGAGAATCAAGCTAAACGATCAATGGTATTGAAAGCAGGACGTAAATTAAAACGGTTGTAAATTCAATTAGGAGAAAGATAGGTTCAGCGTATTTCTCAGGAAATCAATGGATGCAGATAAACTAACTAGTCAGGATTCAGATTTAGCACGGTTCTTGAACTCAAATCACTAAGATATAATTAACCAACTTTCGTTGAGAAAACTATCTAAATATAAATCCTAGGTATTCCAAACTCCTTTGCGAATCCTAAAGTCTAAATCAGCTTTTTAAATCAGGTTTGATTTGTTCACAAAACAACTAAACCAAATTCCTTTGCGAATAGTTATTTTGCTCACCCTAGGTTCTATCAGGTAATTAATTGCACTTCCGCGCCTAATCAATTATCCTAAGATCTAAGTTCTAGGTGATCAATCTAGAATTAGCTTTGCAAACAACCTATGGTGAAGAACTAATTCAGATGGTGAATTCTAATAACTTAATCAATCTAGCATTCAGAGATAACCCTTATGAGAACCCTAAACCTAACAAGAGATCTACTCAGACATGGAAATTGAAGCAATAAACATGTTTGAATAAATCATCAAATAAATAGAAAGAGTAACAAGAGGGTTCGACATGTTCTCTCGGACGAACAGAGTTTCAGACTTGTCTCCCTTCAAAAGCTCTCTCACAAAACCAAAGTAAAACAAAGCGTAATCAAAGCATAGCCATTAAAGTGGCTGTAAAATCCTATTAAATAACCTAAATCACGTTTTGGGGCTTCTTGTAAATAATAAAGTCTTCTGGGCAATTTTGCAATTCTTCAACTCTTGGAAAAGTCGCGGGTCGTGTCTGCCTCGGTGAGTATCGACCGATACTAGGCAGTATCGATGGACACTCGGACTTCAAATCGGGTACTCAGCTACACGAACGTTGCTTTGCTCCAAAATGCTCCAATATCTCCAATTATGCTCCAAACGTGCTAAAACCTGTAAAATACTATAAAACACTACGAAATAGTAGAAAGAGTCTATAAAACGGACTTATATCATGGCTTAAACGGGGTAAAAACCATGATATATCAAACTTTCAAGCCGGAGAAAAAAATAGGAGAGCTTGCCATATTTCACCGATTGGCTAATGATAAGAGATAATTTTTTTCGCTGTCAATGATAAGAGATGTTTTTCACATCCTATTTATAAGAAGGTGAATATAACAGTAATTGTGAGAACCAAATGGGAGGTAGTGAGTTTTGTTCGAGTTTACGAACGTAATTAAGTGGGCAATGAATTTTTGTTTGTCAATTATATTGTTTTATAAAATTATTGGTCTAATGGTGGGATTGTGAGTGATTACATGTAATGATTGTGGAGTATAAGCGTTAGGAATGTCAAGGGATTCAATTGGCGATGCGGCCATCGTATGCTTGTGCGAGGATATGAGTAGACAAAGGAATATATCCCATCAGGGATTTGCCGCAGTGGTGGTGGTCGATGAAGAAAGAGAAGACGGAGGCCGATGATTTAACGTGATGGGACCAACCATCTTAATTGTCGCAAACTCCATCGAAGGGAATGAGTATCTCGACCCATCGGGTCGAAACTTGAATTCCTTCTTCGGTTAGTGACGCGACCACCGCATTGTCTTGCGACAATGCGAGTAGACAGAGGAAGATATCCTCCCGAGGAAATTGATCGATCGGAGATTTGTCGAAGTGATGGTTGTCAGTGAAAAAAGAGAAATCATTTAGAAGAATCTTTTGGTTATTCAATGGATAGTCACATGAATTATTAAATATCTTTTTGCTTCATTATTGAACCGTAATGGTCTAACCAATAAAATATTCAGTAAACTTGTTGTTTACGATAGCATTTGTGTCCATTATACTAATCTTTGTATAGTACAATCCAATAGAGAACGCATTAAGTTTCTAAAACCTTTTACTTCCTTAGGTAATACTCGTGATTTGAAGGCATTCAATATTTTTTTCGCTTATTTTCTCAACATTATTAGTTTTGGAATCCCTTTTATTTGCTTTATAAATGATTCATCAAGTCCATTTTTGGATATTCCACTTAATATAGATGTGAGATTCTTTAATTCTCCCACTTAAGATGATGACACTACAGACCATCCATCTCAAATTGAATCTCATTCTATAATCAATAACATACCTGATATACCTATATTTTACATGATTTTTTTATGGTTTTTAAAATATTATCTAAGTATGTTTATGCGGTTTATGGATTTAGATGTAGTTTTCTTATATTTGTAGTGTTTAGAGATTTTACAAGTCGAAACATCAAAAATGATGTAAAATAGAGCAAAAGAGCACTAAATTATGTTCATGACATTTTACCAAGCCAAAAAGACGAGCCAAGCACCTAAAACTCAAAGAAAGCGGATTTCTCCAATGAGTCAGCACATATGCATCAGAAGTTGCATGTTTGTTTAATATATTCCCGTGCATGAATTGAGATGAAATTTGGAGTCAATATAGAATTTGGAGTTAGCTTTCATCTATAATTTGTTTCAAGTCATTTGGAGTCGTGGTTGGGAAGTTACATCGATTCTACTGGAGACATATCTTTATGGTTTCGCAAAGGAGGCAAATGCAGAAATAAGGCCCAAGATCGGCCCAGGGATCGGCCCGGAGAATTTCTCTTCTCACCTGATGCCACGACCACGGGTCAGGAACTCGACCTAGAGATTTAACCGATCTTTCGCCTCTGCGAATTGATATTTCCTTTTTTGACATAAACTTAACCCTAGCAGACCTAAGTCTTTTCTAAACCCTATATATATACACTTGTTTTTAGCTTCTAGCACCTAAAACCAACGACATCAAACATACCTATCATAATAAAACTGCAGCTTTGATTTCTTTTCATAGTTTTTGTTCTAAGAGATTCTAAGAGAAGTTCTCTCCATTTATTCAAGGATTTTCAGTTTGATCTTCTTCAACCCATACTCTTTTAATAAAGCAATGATTTCTCTTTACTCTCTTGAAGTGTTTACTTTAATCATGTGCGAGTAGTTTACTTGTTAGGTTATGGGTTTTTCAATAAGTGCATAACATATTAATTTGATATTGAACGTTTTAAAAGGGTTTATCATATGGTTCTTCACCTTTATTTGTGCTAATTGTTTATTGCTTGGTTGGCCATCTAGTGATCTGATCTTAGGTTAATATACTCTCCAAAAGCTTGTTATATTACTTGATCTAATATTTGGTGAGAAATACGTTGTAACCATCGAACGTTGAGTTGGGGAGTATTGTGAACAATCTTAACTTTCTCGAACTGTGCTTTCTTCTTGTAATAACCATCGAAAGTTGAGTCTATTAGGTTGTTAAATCATAGTGATCAGAGCCCCGACAGTGGAAAGATTATAAATTCGTGTTTTGAGTTCAAGAACATATCTTATTAAAACCTTATCTAATCGATATCTGTCATGTTATGTATCTTTGTGAATTATTCATTGCCTAACGTTTTCTCTTATTGTATAATCTTTCTTATTTACTTATTTTGCTATTATCGATTTCACAAACCTTTATTTTTATTGTCTTAGCTTAATTCGAAGTCATAAAAACTCTAGTGTTTCATCTTCTCTCTAGTGGATTCGACCTCAAAGTACTACAATGTTTGTTGTGCACTTGCAACTACGTTATTTTTAGGGTGAAAACTTACCCGCATCGATACCCAATTTAGGTCATGTATTTTATCTTAGATCTTTTTAGCTTGTGAGACTTGTGAGAGTATAACTAATCAATGATTTCAAATTTTGTTCCCATAAGCAATAAAATATTTGCTCTTTTGGAGACTTCGATAATTTTTATACTACCTGATATTGTACTTAAACTAGTTTCTTTCATCGTCATCTGAGAGAAATATCTCTCGTTTATAACCATATTTATTTTCTCACTTCTTTTGAAAATATAGGTTCTTGTAAGAAACTCATTGACCTCGACCTCGACCATATCCATATCACATCCACATTCACGACCATTTCCTTGGCTAGTATTATTAATGTGGTCATCTTCTTTTTCAATATAGGATGTCACATTCGCTTCAGGGAATGGAGCAAAACCAGTTTGACGTGATTCAACCTCATTATCTTGCTCAACCACAATAGAACAAGATATAATTTCATAATACTTACTTAATCTTTTTCACGATATTGTGTAGACTTCAAGTCTTGTAGTTTTAGTTTAACCAATTATAATATAAAAATTTGGTGATCAATCATTTTTTTAGATTGCTCTAAAGAACTTGTGGATTTTTTACGGTCAAGTATTCGAGCTTAAGATCCTCATGGAGGTGATGACAAATAAGTATGATCATGAAAGTATTACATATTCTATGAACGAAAATATTACGATTATCACCATTTACTGGTTCGTTCATATCATGCAATTAAACTAAGTTCTCAATCAATTTACCAAATAAGGTCAAATGACAAGTATGTGTAATGCCAAACTTAATAATTTTCATGACAAAAACTTAACAATCTTTATAAATCATCAAATAATATAGATATGTCATATAATCATCACTATATCAATCTTTATCAATCATCACAATAAAATTCACATATTAATATCATCACTATAAATCATCATCTAACATTAACAAAATAATTTTAAACTAACAAGCTTATTAATTAGGGTGATTTAGGTGTATATGGTAGGTTGACCAAAAAATTAGAAGTTGATTTGAAAATTAGGTGAGGAGAAAGAGAAAACCCAAAATATCTTTTTTTTTTTAACAATCACAAAAATGCCATCCGGCGACACTGTTCATCTGACGGACGCACTGTTCATTTAACGGCCACTATTCATACCCAAAAAAGATATTGTTATCATCGTTAACATTGTCATGTTAATCCAGTTATCATTGTTAATATCGTTAACATTGTCATGTTAACCCAGTTATCATTGTTAACATCGTTAACATTATCATGTTAACCCCGTTATCATTGTTAACATCGTTAACATTATCATGTTAACTCAGTTATCAGCGTTAACATTGTCATGTTACCCCAATTATCATTGTTAACTTCGTTAACATTATCATGTTGACTCAGTTATCATCGTTAACATTGTCATGTTAACCCAGTTAACATCGTTAACATATAATTACTATCGTTAACATTGTCATGTTAACCCCTGTTATCATGTTCATTTTTATGAAATTGTCATGTTAAACAAGTTATCATATCATATATTATTGTGTTAATTCAGTTATCATATGATAATCCGGCGACACTGTTCATACCACCGGTGTCACCGGCGTCGTTCTTTTTCGCCGGCGTCGCCGTCCTTGCCTCCGTCGCCGGCGTCGCCGTCCTTGCCTCCGTCGCCGGCGTCGGCTTCTTTTCTTTCTTTTTCTTCTCACCGGCGTCGCCTCCATCGGAATCTTTTCCGCCGCCGCCGCCGTCCTCGCATCCATCGTCGGCGTCAGCTTCTTCTTCTTCTTTTTCTTCTTCTTCTTCTTCTTCTTCTTCTTCTTTCTTCTTCTTCTTCTTTCTTTCTTTCTTCTTCTTCTTCTGCAACCATGGATGAGAGATTAAACAAAAACAAAAGGTAATTAGTTGGAAGAGATGGGGGGTGAGAAAGTCTTTTTTTAGATGAACAGTAATGGTCAAAAAGTAGACTTAATTTTGTAGTTATTAATTGTCATCTGTTGCAATTACTCTATTAATTATTACTGTGAATAACAATGGCTTTCTGTCACCAAATAAGAGTCTATTTATTGGCTAAGATGTATTGCATGTTTTCTATCTATAAGCCTACATTATTATTAACAACATAATATTTAAGTATTGTTAGACTATTTCAAAATGAGAATTAGGAAATATCATTATCATACACACAATCTAGAATGAACATAGCAAATATTTAGTTTAATTATCATTTAATTTACAAGAGTGTTAAGTGATGGAACGACAATCAAAATATTAGCTTTAATTTTGAAAACTAATTTAAACTAATTAAAATCTGAAAAGAAGAAGAAATCTTCTTTGTCTCTCACTAATCCCATATAGAGTGATATTTTGTTTAAACAGGTACGTTTACTCACATGATAAACTCTTTCAATTCTCTCTCCTTCTAAAGCATATATATGTCTACAATACGAATTTACAGTTTGTCAATAAAGCATGTTTCAGTTTATAACATAATTATGACATAAATTTATGGGTGGATTACTAAAGTAACCTTGAAATTTATGTTTATTATTAGGTTGACATAGTTTTATTTTTATTATTAGACTAACCTCCTATACCGAAAATACCCTTATGGCCTTTGTTGACAAAAACACAATTACAAAACTGCAATTACTTTTCCAGCGCGCAATAAAAACGAAAGTCTACCGTTCTTTGACGGTAGACTTGTTTGATGTTGGTCAACTCAAATTTTGGTCCATAGATTAGTTTCAAAGATGGTAGATTTATTAAATCTTGGTAAACTTATTTTGGTAAACTTATTTTAATGACGCGGTAGATATATTTATTTGTGGTAGATATATTGTCTTTGATGGTAGATTTATTTATGAGTTGATAGACTTTATGACCAAACCGTTGACTAACGGTAAATGTTTGATTTTTTTGGTAGATTTATTTACCATGTTGGTAGATTAATCTTACAAAACGGTAGACTTATTTCTTTTGCTGGTAGAGTTAATCAGTGTGAATTATTTTTTCGTGACGGTAGATTTATTTCTTTGATGGTAGATTTGTATTGGTAACGGTAGATTTTTATTGGGTTGGTAGATTTATTTATAATGGCAGTAGATTTAAAACCGTGTAAAATCTTGGTGACTTCGTTTTGTAACGGTGGTAGATTTAATATTAGTGACAGTAGATTTAAAACAATTTGGTAGATTTGTTTGTAATGGTGGTAGATATAAAAACGTCTAACATCATGGTGACTTCGTTTTGTTATGGTGGTAGATTTAATATTAATGACGGTAGATTTAAAATTATTTGGTAGATTTATTGTTAATGGCGGTAGATTTAGTAAATGTTTTGGTATTTACTCAGATAACCTCAGTTGGTAGACTTATTAATTCGCGTTGTCATAAACTTTTAATGACGGTAGATTTATTGATATTGTTTGGTGGTACACATTTGACTTTTTTATAATGCGAAATGACGTTTTTGCCCTACACTAAAACTCATATTTACAAAAAAAACAGGCACCCAAATATGCTAAATATGAGAATTTTTTAGTGTTTGATGGTAGATTTATTTTCTTATCCTCCCTTTTTTTTTTTTGGTTAAGTTTAACTTTGAACTTATGTCCTACTGGTTCTCTTAAACATTCACCTTATGTCATTTTGGTTTTCTTTTGTGTACTAACTATCTTTTAACTTAGGGTTTTTAGTTCTTATTTGTGTTTATTCTGTTACATTTAACTCAAATTACTCTAAATCTTGAACATTACAATGTCAAATCACACATCAAAAATTGTAGTAGTGCTCAATTGTTTGTGTCAAATATGGCATATGAGCTTTGTAATTCTTTGAGTTTGTGCTTGATTGTTTTCAGTATTGGTTTATAGAATATATGTGTTTGTTGTCTATATTATTGGGTTGAGTCACGTGTTTTTGGTTAAAATCTCACTCACCTTGGTTATACATATTAAGAAAAGTGAAAGTAAAGAAAGTGAATGATAGCAAACATGGTAGAAAAAATGAAATGTTTGACAAATGACTCAAGCGTTTTGCAACAATTATAATTTGAAAACAATACCATAATCAAAAATCCAATTATCATTTGTACAAATTCAAATATAGATCTACCATCAATACAATAATAAATCTACAATCATTTCAAAAATAATTAAATATACCAAATCCAAATCTACAACCGTAGAAGAACATGTCGGGAATCTCGTCGGAGACCTGTCCGCCATCGCGAAGCCCATAACCTGTCAGAAAAGAACAAACAAATGCCATCATTCATATATAAAGTAGATATATATGGCTAACCAATCTACCATCATATAAAACGATAACTATACAATCATTAACAATCAAATCTACCATCAAATAATTAATATAACTCTACCAACATGAACAAACTATTTCTCACCTCAAATTTCAGAACCGTTACCGAAATTTTCAGATGGCGGTAATATTGCCGAAGAAGAAGCCATGTACCTGTCGGAGAAGAAGAAAGAATAAGTCAGCCGTTAACAATAAGTCTACCATTACGTTAACAAAATCTAGCAAACAAATCTACTGTCGTATACAAGAAAATATACTGTCATATAAAAACAAATCTACCGTGATATAAAAAAATATCTACCATGATATAAAAACAAATCTACCGTCATCTATATACATACTAACGTCATATAAAAACAAACCTACCGTTAGATACAAACAAAACTACCAAACTCACCCAACCATATTTGTCAGACTATTAAATCTACCATCAAGCGTTACAAAATCTACCACCAAAGAAATACAATATTTATCATTCCTCACCGAAAAATCCTTGCTCTCACTGGAATCCCGTTCAGTAGACCGGCAACACAAACTAAACAAGTTATCTTCAACAAAAAAAAAATTTAGGGTTAGGTTTCGCCGCTGCAAAAAAAACACTATGCAATTAGGATTTTTGCCGCCGCCAACCGTCCATTCTCCCCCAATCGTCGCCGACATGACGACAGATGACTCGCCGGAACTTCAACACGCCTCCCCCGTAACCATCCTTCGTCGTAGTAACCATCCTTTGTCGCGACCATCCTTCGTCGCCGCGGTTCTTCTTTTTAGTAGAACTTCAGGGAACTAAAGAGAAACCTAAAACGAAGCAAGAAGATGAAGAGACTTACCAGAAACGCCTCACTCCTCGCCGGAATCGCGTTGGAATTTGAAATCCAACCGTCGTCGTCACCATCGCCTTTTGTAGAGAGCTTTTTTTTTTTTTTTTTGTAAATCAGTTTTTTTTTTATGTTTTAATTATTTCATTTACCTTTCCTTTTTTATTTCATTTATTTTTTTTGTTCAAAAATAATAAATCAAAAATAATTAATTAATGACATACTCGTAATATAATACAATATTTGGATAAAATATATATTGACCAACTTTCTAAGGTTAGTCTAGTAAACAGGGAGTTAGTCTAGTAATCTATACTATTAAAACAGGGTAACATTTTGTAAACAAACAGATTTTAGTCTAATCCCATTTTGGATATCTACTATCCCTACTTTTTTATTCCTGTTTCCAAACATATTTATTTTATAAACTCGAGAATATCCAAAATTGATTCGAAAAAGATTTGATACAATATTTAAACTTCCATTTCGATAAACATCAAAAAACTTCTCCAGCACTCTTCATTCATCTATATAAAGAGACTCTTTTGGTCATTGATAGACAATTCTTTAGGTCTCTATAATGCTTTCGTTTAAATCTTCTACCTTCATATTATGAATTTTTGTTAATTATTATGCTTATTGACATGTTTTTTTCTTTCTTGCAGGACATCAATGGATTGCAAATCCTCCATATCTACTATCTCCAAAGGTAATATGATTTTATTTTAGAGTTTTGATTACTGTTTTTTTTC
>PKML01056449.1:315025-327806 GCA_002933935.1 Eutrema yunnanense | reverse complement strand
AGTCTGTAGCAAAGGCTATCGCCGTCTTGTGGTTTGCAATCATGCAATGCATCGCCCAGATGAGCGCTTCCAATTCCACGTGTAGCGGGGATAGGCTTCTTCGTAGATTACGTGACCCCATAATCTTTCCTTCCGTTCCCTCCTGAAAGCAAAACCATCCTAAACCAGAAAATTTATCCCCTTCCTTCCATGACCCGTCAATATAGCATGAGAGGCCGTTATATTCTTCTGGTTCATTTATTCTCATATTGAGACCCGGTTGGTGGGGGAATATGTCAGGTTCACTATTTTGAGCCGCTTCCCAAGTTGCGCTTTCTGTTTCCGCTATCCTCACGATCTCTTGTGGGGTTCTATCCACATTTGAGAATACCTTGTCATTCCTTGCTTTCCAAATATTCCACGCAATCCACGGAAACATTATGTTCCTTTCCTCGTCTGGAAGTCTCCAAAAAAGATGATCAAAATTGGCGAACACCGATGTCATCGGGAAAACTCCCGGGGCCGATGGAATATGAGAGAGTGCCCATGTTTGTAGTGCTGGTGGGCAATCAAAAAATACATGATTGATCGTTTCCCCCTCCACACCACACCTAGCACATTGTGTGTCACAATTTATTCTTCTAGCGCGTAGGTTCGCTGTGACCGACAGACACCCCGAGATTGCTTGCCATATAAAATGTCGCAATTTCGGTGGACAAGTCAATTTCCATGAGTGTGCATGTATCTTCTTTATATCTGGACCGTAAAAACAGTTGTCGCCGTTGTCTGTGCTTTGTTGGCCAACCTGATATCCTGACTTTACCGTATACTTCCCTGATTTCGTATAGTGCCAACCAGGCGCGTCTGGTCGATATATACTACTGATGTGTATTCCGCGTATAAGTTCCACATCGGCCGGTTCGATGATTGCGTTTATCAGTTCCAGGTTCCACGTTTGTGTCGCTGGATCAACCAAATGATTGACCCTGAGATTTGGGTAATAATTGTACCCTTTGCATGTTGCTGACCTCGGGGGAGATGATGGTATCCATGGGTCATTCCATACTGATATGGTGCCCCCTGAACCAACTCTTTTGATAAGCCCTTTTGTAACCAGAGGTCTAGCCGAAATGATGCTCCTCCATCCAAAGGACGGGGAGTACGACTTAATAGGGTCTAAAGGGTCTGTGTTCCGATAGTACCGTCCCTTAAAGACCCGAGGGAAAAGTGATTCTGGTTGTTCTAATAACCGCCATAGCTGTTTTGCTAGTAATGCTGTGTTGAATTCATCTATTGATCGAAACCCGATTCCGCCGTCCAACTTATTCCGGCACATCTTCTTCCATGTCATCCAATGCATTCCTTTCTGTTGACCGTCTGAGCTCCACCAAAAACGCGCTGCCGCACTGGTTAGTTTTGCGGTAATAGACTTCGGTAACCGAAAACAAGACATAACGAAAGTCGGTATAGCCGTGGCTACCGATTTAAGTAGAACCTCTTTCCCTCCTTTAGTCAGGAGTCTGGATGTCCACCCGTTGATTATAATTTCTATGTTAGATTATAATTTTTATTTTTATCTCAGATTGCTGCCACGGCTCTACCTCTATATTTCTTTTCAAGCTTTTTATTTTTTTGAGGGATATTGTTGGATTTTTTTGTTAATGGAGAAATATATAAACAATCATTTTTTTGTTGAATTTTTTTTATCAAGTTTGCAGATTGCAATATTTAAAAAAAAACAAAAACTTGCTTCTCAAACAATCTCCTACATATTCGGATATCAAATATTACTTTCTCAAAATGATTTCTATTAAAATAATATAAGCAAATATTCTCCTTTTTAACTAATAAATATTATTGCTTTCGGCTCCTACATTTTCGGATACCAAATCAAGTAAAAGAAGAAAATATTAAATATGAACAAATCAATTATTTACTAAATCAGGAATAACTAAATAAATTGCAAGCTTAAATCGGTTATGACCTAAAAATATAGAGTATCCACATATTCACTATATAAAGAAGTCATCCACCACTAAGCAAACGAAGCCATTGAGTTTTTTTTTGATGTTTTGTTTTTGTTGATATTAATTTATAAATTGCTACTAATTTTTTTTATTTGATTTTTTTTTGTTTCATTTCTATACAGTTGGTGTTATGTGTTTTCATATTTCGATAAAAAAAAAAGATGAAAAACTCAGACCAGAAAGTTCATATCAGGTACAAATCGATATTTTATATACATACATATACATTTGCTCGCACATACTTTTTCCTATTCTCTTAGAAATGTTTTGACTCAAATCAAAGAATATTTTTTTAGGCTTAAAATTGATTTGGGTTTTCTTTATTTAGCATATTCATATATGAACTACGTATCTTATATTTGTTTTTCTAGGTACCAATGCGATGGCCATGTTTAACAAATAAAAACCAGTGGATTTGATCTCATCAGATGAACGGGTAATTTTTCGTCCAACTCTAATATGTTATAATTCATAATTTAATTATATTTTCCCTAGGCTGTTTTCATCCGATCAAAAGGTAATCTTTCATCTAATTCTAAGTTTAATACGTTGTATTTTATGAATTGATAAATTTTTGGTGATAATTACATTGTCAAATCTCATAAACATTTAGATATATATCAATGTATTGATTTATTGGTTGATTAGTTTTTTTTGGTGAATATTACATAATTTCTTGGTTAATTATTAGGAGGGAACACGATTTGTGATGAAAAGGATGATGTAGGAGAAGATGGAGATGAGTAAGAAGAAGAAAAATATATTGTTGAAGAAGATTAATTCGTGACAGATGAGGAAGAAGATTGAGAAAAGGGAGAGTATGCATTGGACTTACTTGACAATGAATCCAATGAGGCTATTAGCTAGGAAAGCAAATTTATGGGTTTCAAGAAGATATTTACGCAAATTGTTTGCTATAATGTTGCTGTAAAAACATGTATTGCAGATCCTATAATGTTTCATTGTCGATATATTTTATTATTGTATACAAATATATATTTTTCACTTATCTATACTATTAAAAGAGGATAACATTTTGTGTCCAAACATGGATTCCTTCTGTTTTAGTCTAATCATATTCCGGATATCTAATATCCCCTTTTTTATTCATGTTTCCAAACAGAAATATTTTATTTAAAAAAATCTGAAAAAATATTTCCAATGTAATCTACTTATTTAATTTATTTATTTTCTCCTACTATCTCTACATCCAAACACGAATTTATGAGGTAATTTAACATTATGCATACATGACAACTTTTCCTTTAATTGATTTTCCCATATATATTTTTGCTTTTTTCCTAATCTCCAATTATTCACGGTACCAAATAAATATAATTTTGTTTCTAAACAATGACTTCCCTTAGGCGAAAACAATAGCTAGATAAATTAAAAAACCTTTTGAATTTTTAATTTTGTATTCATAAAATTACATACTAAATTTTTTTACTTAATACTTTAGATAATAATAATAAGTGCAAAAATAATTTCACATTTCATTTTTTCCCAAAATTAAATGTGATTTTGAATTGAAATTTCAAAACATTAGAAATATATAAACAATCATTTTTTCCTGAAAGAAATTATTATTAAAAATATAAAAATTTAAACAATGATGTAATTTATCATTTTGTGTATATTAAAAAAAAACCAATTAACATAATAATAGTAATATAAATTTTAACTTTTGGGTGGATAAAATTCAAATCAATATTCAAATCCAAAATAATGAATTTGAATATATAATCTATTTAGTTAGCCAAATATTTTGGAAAAAAAGAAATACGTGATTAGCAATTTTGATTATTAGCATTTATTTCAAAATTTATTCAATTTTGGTTAGTTTTGAACTATTTAATGAAAGTTTCCGTGGTTGCAACAATAATTAAAATGAAATATTCAAAATCTGTTATATTTCTAAATTTAAGTTAGAGAATTTGACGCATAATTAAATTCAATATATTCACTCCGATTTATTATAACGATCATACCTCAAAATCCGTAAAATTGGTTACTCTTTGGAAATAGTTAATGAATTTGAAAATTAATAATATCTTATAAGGAAAATAAAATCTTTCAAAAAAGAAAAAATATTCTCAGACACGATTATGAAGAATTAAATTTTAAATATGGACATTATCTGTTTAAGAAATAAATATTGACTAGATTTCTGCAACAATAATTTTTATAACAAATAAAACAAATGCTATAATGAATCACGATTGTTTCAATGGTAAATACATAAATATTTATTATTTATTTTAAGGAATGCATTAATTTCAAATTAGCTATTTGAATATAAAAACAAAAAATCAAATGCAATTAATATTATAGATATCCAATAAATATTTAGATTTTCTGTTAAGAAAAAATGTTTAGATTTTTTTGTTAAGAAATTAATACATTCGTATTGCTCAGCAAGCTTAAGTTTTTTTAAAAAGATTATAGCTAATAATTCTAACCTTACAATCTCTATAAATACATTTTCGAAAACCTGAAGTATTCTCCAGTTTCTAGAATTTTGTTTTTTGTTTTGTTTTGAGCTATTGATTTTTTTGAGCCTCAATGTTTGTTCTGACAATTTGTATGGCATTTGATTCTTTATACAGTATAGAAAATGGAAACGATCACCTGCCTCTGAAACCAATTAAGTTCCAGTATGTCTCAATCGCTGCTGCAAGGAATAATATAAATCGGAGAAGCAGTTTCGACATCTGCAAGGAATAATATAGATTCGTCTCTCTGTCTCTCAGGTTTTTAGCCTTTTTCTTTCTTTTTAACCATTTTGAGAATTATTTTGGATTTAAACACGATTCATTTTGGGTCTTTTGTAATCTTATTATAAGAATTACAATGCAATCATATGGTAACTCCATCGACGAAGATGATCAACACACTAATGGTATATTTTAGATTAACAAAATTGTAGTGCATTTTATTTTTGTTCTTTTTGTTTACTAACTATAAATAGATAAACAAGCAAATCAGAAGAAAAAGAGATGACCCGGTTGTAGAAAATGAGCAACACACTCAAGGTATGTGTTTTTCAAGAATGTTGGCTGCTCTATTTTTTTGTTACTAAATTCACTAAATATTGTAAGAACTTTGTTTAAGCATATTACTTAAAATTATATTGTAGAGAATTTGAATTTAAAATAATAGGTAATGATTAAAGAAAAAGTAAGGTCTTATTGTGTTGGCTTTTAAAAAATAAACCATTGAAGGTAAACCCGAGTATAAGCAATAGATGGATAACGATAGCACTCATCATAGTATTTTACATAATCAATTTTAGTTTTTAAAATTTTACCTTCAATAGAAGACTACACAAATTTGATGTGAAAAAGTTGTAAGAAACTACTCCCTTCTACAATCACTTTCATAACAAAAAGAATGGTTATTATTTTTTGGTAAGAAGCTTGAATTTCTTCTTATTCGTTTTGACTTATTTAATTGGTCATTTCAGAATTTGTAATTTCACTCGGGATCAATTGAAGTAGAGAAGGAGAACTTAGTCTCATCTTTGTAAACGTCTTTTCCCGAGGTAAGCTCTTATTTTGTTGGCATTTAAAAAATAAACCATTGCAGATAAACCCGAGTATAAGCAAGAGACGGATAACGATAGCACTCATCATAGTATTTTACATAATCAGTGTTAGTTTTAAAAATTTTACCATCAATAGAAGACTACACAAGTTCGATGTGAAAAAAGTTGTAGGAAATTCCTCCCTTTTACTATCACTTTCATAAAAAAAGAATGATTATTATTATTTGGTAATAAGCTTAGATTTTTTCTTACGCATTTTGACTTATTTACTTGGTCGTTTTGGAATTTGGAAAATAATTAATATCAAAACATAAATTAAACGAATATTTTTGAGATTTATGATTGCAATATTTACAAAATCTCAAATTTAATGAGTTTTATTAATCTGGGTCAAAATATGTTTTTCTCATTAAAAAATGGGTAACTAATTTCCGTGTATTTTCAAATAGATCCTAATTTTTTTTTGGATCCGATAAAAAAAAAATTTCTAGGGACCATGTAATTTTTACATTGTCCCTTAAAAAAAACGTAACGTCTTTTTAATTAAATCTTTATGATTTTACTATATTTCTACTCTTTATAATTTTTTTTGAAATAGTGTCGGAATTGTAACTTTATTTGGTGGGACCATGAGAAAGAAAAATGAAGATTACAAGTATATTGGGAAATTGGGTTGTAAGATCGTTGAATGGAAACTGTATGAGATGACATGGGAGAAGTTTGAATAATTCATTAGGTGTGATGCAAAGATTACGTCATTAATTAGGATCATTTGGTACAAAAAAGCAGGAAAGATATGAGGATGTTCAAAGAGATTTTCGTGTGTTGAATAGGGCTAATGAAGGAGATGTGGTGTTCTTAGATGCATGAGATAGTTTTAATGATGAAAGGTTTAAGGACATGTTTAATGAAGGGACGAAGGTAAGACAAGAAAAGGAAACCTACTTTAATAGTGAAGAACAAGAAGAAGTAGAAAGGGAAAGAAAGTGAGCGGGAATTTGGTTTATGTTATAAAGAGTAGCCATGATCCTAATTAGAGTCCGATAAAAAATGGACTCAATGGGAAAAACAGAAAAAAAAGAAAAAAGAAAAGAAAAGCACAATTTCATGGAGTTTTGGATAAGGAGTCTTATATCTGGATGTTTCAGAAGTTTAATAATGGGTTAGAGTTTAAGAACCAGCTCTTGCGGTACTCACTCAAGACTCAATATTATGTGAAGATGGCTAAATTTGAAGAAAACAAAATTGTTGTTATTTGTTGCGGTAAAGAATGTCTTTTCAGAGTATATTGTTCATATGTGATCTCTATTAATCAGTGGATGGTGAAAGTCTATCGGTTGTATCACAATCATGAGAAATCAAGTAGAGTGTCAATGCTGAAGCAAGAAGTTATTGCAAGATTGGTTAGGAGTTATTGCAAGACCGATAAGATGGAATTTGAGTATGAAATCTACTTAAAAATATAATGGAGAATTCGACTTTAAAATAATGGGCAGCGATATTTAAGATGTGTTAGTAGAATTTCAAGGGTTTTAAAAGTGTGAAACCTTGATTGGATAAATTAGAACTTTAAATGATTTAAAATAAATTAAAAATGTTCAAAGTCTCACAGTTAAAATAAAATAAAACCCTTCAAAGTCTTACACGGAAAAAACAGGAAAGATAGCCATAAAGGAATGATTTAGATATTAGATTAAAAATAAAAATTGATAAGATTGAGTTTGAATATAAACATGAGTATAAGCATGAGACGGACGATGATAGTTGATTTGAGATTTTGAATGGTTCTAATGTATAATCACGATTGAAGTCTATGCGATTATTTTGAGCTTGATTTATTTGTTTTTATTTTTTGATGTGTCACTCCCACAATTATTCTCAGTTTTAAAATTTCTCGATTTGATAGAGAGGTGATTGGTAGAAACTTTAACTTTAGGTTGTTAATGTACTTCAAAAAAATGTTGTAGAGAATTTGACTTTAACATCATGGGTAGCTTGCCGTAAAAAAAAAATATAAATTAATCAGTGGTAGCAAGTTTTTTTGTTTAAAAACAAATTATATCTAAATACAAAAAAAAATATTTGTCACTTATTAGAAAAAGTATATATCTATAAAAACAAATAATATCTAAACATACAAATAAAAACAAATTATATTAAAAAAAATTAGAGAAGAAAAACAATTGATATCTAAACACAAAAATCACCCTAAACCTTTAAACATATTACAATAATTAAACATATTACGAAAACTAAATTTAGAAAAACACATTATGTCTAACCACAAAATAAATATGTGTCTCCTATTACGAAAACTAGATCTACAAAAACAAATTATGTCTAATCACAAAATAAATATGTGTCTCATATTACAAAAATTAAATTTACAAAAACAAAATATATATATATATATAAACACAAAATAAAAATGTGTCATATTACTAAAATTAAATCTACAAACAAATTATATATAAACACAAAATTGTTTCATAACCAAAAAAACAATTTCCTCACAAAATTTTCATAAACAATTATACTAAACACAATAAAGACAATATATATTACAAAATTTCAAAAACCAAATAAATAAAAAATCCCCGTGCGGGCGCACGGGTTATAATCTAGTATTCTTTATGGATGAGGTTAGTTTGAGGAATTCTTTCTAAATTTATTTATGCATAAGACAACGATGAGGCAATAAACTAGTTTATATGGAATAGTGAAACATGGTCGACAATAAAATAATTTGGCAACATTCAATAAAAAATGATAAACCATGAATTATTTCTCAATGAAACATATTGGTTCGGAAAGCATGCCATAAAATTTAAAAGAAAAACATATACTAATTATTACCATAACATGATATAGTTACTTAATGTGCATGTGTTTATTATATATCATATTTTGTTGCAAACTTTGACCAAACAAACTGAACATAAACCATGATTTGAAACCAAACCAACCCGATCAAATAATAAAGAAAAAATTATTGCTAGCTACATGAATTTTACCCTATCACATGATCACACATGCAGACTATATAAATGCATCTTTAACTACACGAAATATATGGTGACATGTACCAACTATCAGTGGTTATGTCGCCAACTACATGTACAAAATAAATACATATTTAACTACACGAAGTATATAAATGCATCTTTAACTACACAAAGTATATGGTTACCATAAGCCTCATTTGCGTAATCGGAATAGTGTAACCAACAACGGAATCCGGTACCGTCGCCATTCCCATGGCCTTTATCTTCCGATCAACCTCACTAGGAAGAAAAATTCTATATCCATCATGGCTCATTTGGATTCCGATCTTCCATCCCGAACCGCCTTCTCTCGCCGCACGTTTCTCCGCTGCTTCAACCACCTCCACATCTCCTTCCTACCCACTCTTCTCTAGCTTAGCCGCGTAACCCAACCCTTGCCGCACAAACACATCTTTTATTTGGACGAGTCACACAAGTTTAGGAGAAGACCATGAATCCTCATACGCCGCTGGAACCGGATCCTTTGGCGCACGGCGGGACCATGAATCCTCATACGCCGCCGGACCGGATCCTCCGGCGCACGGTGGTACTGAACCAATACGGCCAGGCTTTCTGGGTAAGAGATCCGGTCGATGAGAAAGATGTGCAAGACAGAGAGATGAGAAGCAGAGTCGCACAAGTTTAGGAGAAAATCGCGAGCCCGAATAGCTTGGATGGTTGCGGTTGCCGGAAAGATGTGTTTGTGCGTTAAGGGTTGGGTTACATGGCTAAGCTGGAGAAGAGTGGGTGGGAAGGAGATGTGGAGGTGGTTGAAGCAGCGGCGAAGAGGAGTGGCGGCGCGAGGAGAAACGTGCGGCGAGAGAAGTCGGTTCGGGATGGAAGATCGGAATCAGAATGAACCACGATGGATAGAGAATTGTTCTTCCTTGTGAGGTTGATTGGAAGATGAAGGCCATGAGAACGGCGTCTGATATGCTCAAATTAATACCCTAAAAGTACTAAGCAGTAGTTGCAGTAAAGTAGGGGTCGAACACAAGGACTCACAGAGACACACAATAGATTATATATGTGAGAATTACGCTAAGTGATTAATGTTATTGAAAACAGAATGCAAATTAAAACGGTTGTGAATTCAATTGGAGAAAGATAGGTTCAGGATATTTCTCAGGGAATCACTGAATGCAAATAAATTAACTAACAGGATTCAGATTTAGCGCGGTTCTTGAACTCAAATCACTAAGATATAGTTAACTAACTTCCGTTGCGAAAACTATCTAAATATAAACCCTAGAAATTTCAAATTCCTTTGCGAATCTTAAAGTCTAAATCAGCTTTTAAATCAGGTTTGATATGTTCATAAAACAACTAAACCAAATTCCTTTACGAATAGTTATTTTGCTCACCTTAGGTTCTATCAGGTAATTAATCGCAGTTCCGCACCTAATCAATTATCCTAAGATCTGAGTTCTAGGTGATCAATCCAGAATTAGCTTTTCAAACAACCTATGGCGAAGAACTAATTCAGATAGTGAATCCTAATAACAAATCAATCTAGCATTCAGAGAAAACCCTATTGAGAACCCTGAACCTAACAAGAGATCTACTCAGACATGGAAATTGAAGCAATCAACATAACTGAATAAATCATCAATAGAATAAGTAATAGTAGAATAAAACAGGGGTTCGAAATCTTCTCTCAGACGAACAGAGTTCTGACTTGTCTCCCCTCTCAAAAGCTCTCTCAGAAGTCCTCAAATAAAACGTAATAAAAAGCACACAGCCAAAGTGGCTGTAAAACCTAATTAAATAGTCTAAACACGAATTGGGGTCTTCTTGTAAATATTAAAGTCTTATGGGCAAGTTCTGCAATTCTTCAAACTTCATTAAAAGTCGCGACTCGTAATCTCCTCGATGGGTGTCGATCGATACCAAGGAGGTATCGATCGATACCAAGGAGGTATCGATCGATACTTGACGCTTCGATCATGCATTTAGTCACCAGACTTCAGTTTTGCTCCAGAACGCTCCAATATCTCCAATAATGCTCCAAATGTGCTAAAGCCTGTAAAAGACTCTAAAAGACTCCAAAATACTATAAAGACTCTATAAATGGGACTTATATCATGGCTTAAACAAGGTAAAAACCATGATATATCAGCGACGGTACCGGATTCCGTCGTTGGTTACACTATTCCGATTATGGTAACCATATACTTCATGTAGTTAAAAATGTATTTATATACTTCGTGTAGTTAAATATGCATTTATTTTTGATAATCTCATCTTTTACATCTTTTAGCATGCATATTATTTGGTGTTTTGTGTCTCATGCATGTGTCTCGCATAGTTTTTATAGCATTTAGGTCTTTATTATAGTAATAGGTGTTTGCATTAGGTCTTAGTGAGTTTTGCATGCATTTGGAGTGTTATTAGGTGTCTTGGAGACAATTGATGATGTTTGGAGTTATGGAGCATAAGAGGAATGCAAAGCCTATCCGAGACGCCGGAAAGATGTGTCTAGACGAAGGTACCCCGATATGAATCAGCCTTGAAGCTCTTCATAGGAGTTGTAGAGGAGTGCGTTATATGTCTACATGAGTTGGATTCAGGCCATTTGGAAATCTGGTTAAGGAGTTACGGCGGATTTACTGAAAACATCTCTGCCTGGCCGAGGAGCTTTTTCTCTCGATGATTTCCCCTCAGCATCGTCCCGGGCAAGACGAAGCTGGCACACTTGCCCGGTGCTGAAGCTTGCCTCGGACAGGGAGAATCCCGGCTTCGCATCCCGACTTGAAACTGTCCGGTGCTGAAGTTTTCCTCGGCAGGGAGTATCCCGGCTCCCCATCCCGGCTGAAAACGGCCCGGCACCTCTCGGCAACAACTCCTCGTCCCGGGCAAGACTAAGCCGGCACGCCAGCCCGGCACAAGACCATCACCTTACCAGGGAGAATTCTGGCCCCTCATCCCGGCCTGAAGCAGCCCGGCACACAATCTCTCGGCTAAAACTCTTCATCCCGGCCTCCCATCCCGGCCAGCAGCCGCCCGGTGCTACATCTCTCGTCCAACATGTCTCAAAGATGTGGCTAGACGGGGACCTTACATTCCGATTCAGCTTCACCTGCCTTCATAGAAGTTGTAGAGGAGTGAATCAGATTTATACAGGAGTTTGAATCAGGTTATTTGGACGTATGTATAGGGAGATAAGACAGATTTACTGAAGGTATGTCCGTCTGGCCGAGAGAAGATGACACCGTCCAAAGAACCGGAAAAACGAAGGCCTTCCGGTATGAATCAACTCAAACGGTCTTCATGATATGCTCAATTTAATACCCTAACAGTACTAAAGCAGTAGTTGTAATATAGTTAGGGGTCGAACCACAGAAGACTCACAGAAACGCACAATAGATTGTATAGTTGAGAATTAAGCTAAGCCAAGTAGATGTAATTAAAAGCAGTGCAGAAAATAAAAGAGTTGTATTCAATCAGGAAAATATAGGCCCAGGGTTTTTCTCAGGAAATCAATGAATGCAAATAAACTAACTAACAGGATTCAGATTTAGCGCAGTTCTAGAACTCAAATCACTAAAGTATAATTAACCAACTGTGGTTGCGAAAACTATCTAAATCTAAATCCTAGGAATTCCAAATCTCTTTGCGAATCCTAAAGTCTAAATCAGCTTCAATAACAGGTTTGATATGTTCACAAATCAATTAAACCAAATTTCTTTGCGAGTAATCAATTTGCTCACCTAGGTTCTATCAGGTAATTAATCGCATTGTCGTGCCTAATCAATTATCCTAAGATCTAAGTTCCAGATTCGTCAACCTAGAATTAGCTTTGAACACAACCTAAGGCGAAGAACTAATTCAGATGGTGAATCCTAAACAGATAATTAACCTAGCATTCAAAGAAATCCTTTATGAGAAAACCCTAAACCTAAAGTGGATCTACTCAGACATATAGAATGAAACAATCAATATGTTTGAATAAATCATCAATAGAATAAGAATAACAAGAGGCTCTTGAGATCTGATCTCGGACGAAGGGAGATTCAGACTTGTCTCAAACCAAAGTATAGAAAATAAAGCTTAGCCTAAACAAGTGGCTATAAAATCCTATTTATAACCTAAAACACGACTTGGGCTCTTCTTGTAAATATCAAAGTCTTCTGGGCACTTTTGCAATTCTTCAAAACTTCATAAAAAGTCGCGGCCCATGATTT
>PKML01056449.1:285976-311954 GCA_002933935.1 Eutrema yunnanense | reverse complement strand
AGCAATCTCCCATTCCTCCCTTGTCAGCTTAGGAACTATAGGATAAGGCATCTTGGGTATATACACTCGTTCTGCAACTACCTTAGGCGCCACAGTCGAAGTCTCAGTTGTCTCCTCAGAAATCGCCTGAGTATCGACCGATACCAATGGGGTATCGATCGATACACGGGTTTTTGAAGTATCCTGTTTCAGAATTGTAACCGGCATCGAACGACACTTAAGGGTATCGATCGATGCCCTGGCGATTTCAGGTTCCTCATCGAAATTTCCTGCACTCGAGATGATGGCATTGACGTGTGCGTCGTGCGGATGAGCTGTCTTTCCATTGGCGTTTGCAGCAGACTGAGCCGCTTGCGTTGCCAGCATCCTGTAATTGGTATTAATAGCCTCGATTTTCCCATTCAGATCAGAGTACAGATGGTCAAGCTTTCCATTGAAATCTACTTGCAACTTCTGCTGTCCCAGAAGAATCTGTTCCATCATGGATTTCATCTCGTTATCTGCGCATTTGGGAGAAACTGGTTGGTACGAAGAGTTCCCATAATTTCGAGTGTTGTTGCTGAAGTTTCGGTTGTTGTTGTACCCAAATTGTTGACCCTGAAATCCAGAACCACCAACATAGTTAACATCCTCCACTTCCTCTTCAGCATCAAAGTGAACTGCTTTCTGATTCTTCCCGATCAAGAAATCCAGTTTGGCTTGAACTTCAGCAATCTGCGATGCATCAATTCCTCCAGCTTGCTTCTTCCTGTCGAAGTCAGCATTCTTGGTGCTATTGCTAGACACCAAGTTCTCAATTAGCACGACTGCATCATCTGGATACCTGGTGTTGAAATTCCCATTTCTCGCAGTATCCAGAGCCATCTGGTATCTCCAGTCGATACTTCTGTAAAATATGCCCAGCAGCTGAACCTGATTGAACCCATGGTGCGGACAATCTCTCTGATAAGACTTGAAACGAATCCAAGCAGCCTTGAGTCCCTCTGTTGGACCTTGAGAAAAATGGGAGATCTTGTTCCTGAGCTCTTCAGATCTCGCATCATCGTAGAAATTGCATAAGAATGCTCTCTTCGTCTCATCCCATGTAGTTAGAGAATCAGGAGCCAACTGCTTCAGCCAATAAGCAGCGTCTCCACCAAGAGAGTATGTGAAGAGTTTGTAGAACAGGAACTCATTGGGCACTCCATTGTATTTCATCCCAGTGACCAAGTCCTCGAACCTCTCGATATGATCCATGGGATGCTCATGAGGTAGGCCATGGAAAGGGTTCTGACTTACAAGAGCATAGTACGCAGGCTTCAGCTCGAAGTCATTCCTCTGAAAAGTCGGTATGCGAATCGCAGCTCGATTGGCAAAGAACTGATCAGGCCTGTTGTGCTCACCAATTATCCTAGCTCGAACACCTGCAGCATCGCCAACGTTGCCGCGCCCAGCTGGCGCGACAATCTCAATAATAGGAGCAGGGACAACGACGTTTCCAGCTTCATCGAGTCGCTGCCCTCTCTCATTACACACATGACCCTCTTGGTCTCTCAGAATCCCAGCCTCATCAGCTCTTAAAACCACTGGGTTGTTCATCCCTGATGTTTGCTTGTTCTTTCTGTTTGTGCGTTCCACAAGCGCTAGCTGTTCCAGTGACAGTTCAACTAGCTGTATGCTCTTTTTGCTTCTGGTTTCACGAACAGGCATACACCTGCAAACAAAACACTAGGCAAAGCACGTAAGTAACCAGAAAAAATACGTTGAGTATCGATCGATACCAAGTGGTGTCGATCGATACCAACAAAAGAAGACGACGAGTATCGACCGATACTACAGAGTATCGATCGATACCGACGAACTTAGTCGAAATTCTAAACTAAAATCTAATGGCGAATTGAGTCCCCGGCAACGGCGCCAAAATTGATATGCTCAATTTAATACCCTAACAGTACTAAAGCAGTAGTTGTAATATAGTTAGGGGTCGAACCACAGAAGACTCACAGAAACGCACAATAGATTGTATAGTTGAGAATTAAGCTAAGCCAAGCAGATGAAATTAAAAGCAGTGCAGAAAATGAAAGAGTTGTATTCAATCAGGAAAATATAGGCCCAGGATTTTTCTCAGGAAATCAATGAATGCATATAAACTAACTAACATGATTCAGATTTAGCGCAGTTCTAGAACTCAAATCACTAAAGTATAATTAACCAACTGTCGTTGCGAAAACTATCTAAATCTAAATCCTAGGAATTCCAAATCTCTTTGCGAATCCTAAAGTCTAAATCAGCTTTAATAACATGTTTGATATGTTCACAAATCAATTAAACCAAATTTCTTTGCGAGTAATCAATTTGCTCACCTAGGTTCTATCAGGTCATTAATCGCACTGTCGTGCCTAATCAATTATCCTAAGATCTAAATTCCAGATTCGTCAACCTAGAATTAGCTTTGAACACAACCTAAGGCGAAGAACTAATTCAGATGGTGAATCCTAAACAGCTAATTAACCTAGCATTCAAAGAAATCCTTTATGAGAAAACCCTAAACCTAAAGTGGATCTACTCAGACATAGAGAATGAAACAATCAATATGTTTGAATAAATCATCAATAGAATAAGAATAACAAGAGGTTCTTGAGATCTGATCTCGGACGAAGGGAGATTCAGACTTGTCTCAAACCAAAGTATAGAAAATAAAGCTTAGCCTAAACAAGTGGCTATAAAATCCTATTTATAACCTAAAACACGACTTGGGCTCTTCTTGTAAATATCAAAGTCTTCTGGGCACTTTTGCAATTCTTCAAAACTTCATAAAAAGTCGCGGCCCATGATTTTTCGGCGGGTGTCGATCGATACCAGGGGGTATCGATCGATGCTCATTGCTCAGATCGGGCACTTAGTCATCAGACTTCACTTTCGCTTCAGAATGCTCCATAGAACTCCGATATCTCCAATAATACTCCAAATGTGCTAAGACCTGTAAAAGACTCTAAAATACTACAAAACACTAGAAAGACTCTATAAAAAGGACTTATATCATGGCCTAAACAGGGTAAAAACCATGATATATCACTTCATAAGAGTTGTAGAGAGACGCGTTAGCTGTCTTCTGGAAGTAGTTTCAAGTCGTTCTGATATGTGTCTTGAGAGATACATCGGATTTAGAAGAGACATGTCTAACTGGCGCCCAAACGAGTTATTCTCAAAAATGCAAAACCTCCAACACCGACCAAGTACACCGGGCTCATACTGGTCGGGACCAGAACTTCAACCCAGATCCGACCCAAATTGACCGGGTCAATACCCGTTTTGTTTCGGGTTGACCCGGTTCACTCGCTTTTTATATAAAACCTATATAAACATAATTTTGAGGTTTATGCTTTTCTTTGTCTAAAAACACCTTCCTTTTTGGGAGAGTTTGAGAGATTTTGTGAGAGAGATCTTTTAGTTTATGCAATTAAGTATTTATATCATTGATTCTCCTCTATCTAGCTCTCTTATACTTTGATTATTATTCATCCATGGATTCATCTCCTATCATAATCGATTTTGAGGTGTTCTTGATGGATCTTGAGTAGTTCTTTAGGATCTAGGGATGGGGTAGATTAGGGTGATTCAAGGCTTGATTTGTGATGTCCTAGGGTAGATTATCTTATATCCTTTCTAGTTTGGTGTTTTTAATAGAAGATCTAGCTTGAGAAAGTAGATCTAGAACATGAGGCATTTCATGCACACCAAGTATTTGAGGAAATGCATTGATGAACTTTTCAAGAGATTTATGCTCCTAGCCTATTATGATTTGTCTAGGGTGTATTTTTGGTTGATCTTGTTTATTTATTCTCAATGCATGCTAATCAATGATTCACAAATGAAAGTTTGCTAATGAATTAGTGATTAGCATAGTGATTAGTTGCTTGAAAGAGAATTAGTCAAGATTAGGGTCTTATGCCTAGGGATTAGTCTTCATTAAGCTTTGGACATCATGAATGAGACTTGGGTCACCTTAACTCAATAACCCCCATCTTTGGATTCGCTTTTGTTCATTGAATTGCATCATTCTTAATTTGCTTTTACTTGTTTTCAATTTAGTTACTTAATTTCAAAACACCATTTTGATTGCTTAACTCATTTAGTTGTATGCATTCCTAGTGTTTGAAACTCTACCCTTGGATTTGATCCTCTTATGCTAAATAGGCATTTGAGTAATTGATATAACACAAAAATCTTGTATCAATTTGGCGCCGTTGCCAATTGGGTATAGCTTTCAACATTATGATTTTACTTCTTTTTGAGATTAAGCCTTTTTGCGACTGTTTAAGGACTTGCAAAAGTAGTCCTAAATTTGTGACTGATTTGCTTCGATTTAGCAACTCCAATCAATTTTTTTAAAAATAAACATCAAATAATATACAAAAAAATTCAACACTTACAATTTTTAAAATATAATCATTTTATAAATCCTAAATCATAAACCCTAAACGTCTAACCCTTAATCATAAAATCTAAATTGTAAAATATATTTTTGAACAACTATATACCCAAAATCATTGTAAATTGATATCCAAACCTTATATGTTCTTAAAGTATAGGATTTAAGGTAACATGTACACTAATTTGCAAACCCAGTTTTTGTGACTAATTTGCAACTAATTTTAAATAGTAGTCACAAAATAATCCCAAATTTAGGACTAATTTGCAACTCCACTTGATTTTTTTTATAGAAATCAATAAATTCTAAACTCAAACCACAAACCCTTAACCCTAAACCCTAAACCTCTAATCCTTAATCATAAACTTGATCTAAATCTTAAATTTTAAGCTAAATCTTACACATAAACATCAAATAATATACAAAAAATTCAAAACTTACAATTTTTTTAAATATGATCATTTATAATCCCTTTTATAAATCCTAAATTCTAAACCATCAAATAATATACAAAAAACATCAAATAATATACGAAAAATAATATACAAAAAAATTCAACACTTACATTTTTTAAAAATATAATAATTTTATAAATCCTAAATTCTAAACCCTAAACCTCTAAACCTCTAACCCTTAATCATAAATTTTAAATCTTAAATTGTAAAATATATTTTTGAACAGTTATATACCTAGAATCATTGTAAAGTGATATTCAAACCTTATATGTTCTTAAAGTTTAGGGTTTAGGATAACATGTACACTAATTTGCAAACCTAGTTTTTGTGACCAATTTGGGATTAATTTACGACTAGTTTTTAATAGTAGTCACAAAATAGTCCCAAATTTGGGACTAATTTGCAACTCCACTTGATTTTTTTTTATAGAAATAAATAAATTCTAAACTCAAACCACAAATCCTAAACCTCTAACCCTCAATCATAAACTTGATCTAAATCTTAAATTTTAAACTAAATCTTACACATAAACATCAAATAATATACAAAAAATTGAAAACTTACAATTTTTTTAAATATGATCATTTATAATCCCTTTTATAAATCCTAAATTCTAAACCTTAAACTTCTAACCCTTAATCATAAACTATACATCTTAAATTATAAACTAGATCTTACACATAAACATCAAATAATAAACAAAAAATATAACACTTACAAAAATTTCAGTATAATCATAACATCTACTAAGAATTATATGTGTTTTATAAGGAATGATTTTGAAAGATAAAATTTTCTCAAAATTTACTTATTTTTAAGTTTTAATACATTTCACAAAATCATTGTAAAATCATATTCAAATCTTCTAGGTTCTTAAAGTTTAGGGTTTAGGGTAAAAGTTTGTTATTGTCACAAAATGGTCCCAAATTTGGACTGTTTAGCAACTTCAGTCGATTTTTTTTCAATTGTAGTAACAAAATAGTCCCAAATTTGCGACTAATTTGCGACCAAATGACAAAAATAATGAAAAATGAAAGTTTCTCATTGGCTAGTTAATTGTGACGAGGATTGAGATCTTCCACCGTTGATTGGTTTAATCCAACGGTGGATATCTCATTTGCTTTTTTTTTTAGTTGACTTTATTTCTTTCTCTCTCTCCCCCTTCCATGATTCTTCTTCTTCTTCTTCATTCTATCTCCTTCCTCCGATTCTTTATTTTTTCAATTGTTCTATGTATCTTTTTTTAATTGTGTTTTTTTTTCCAGATCCAGATTCCAGGAGACTTCGCTCCACTGGGGACCAAGCTTTGTCTCCTCACCGACGGGGAGGAGCAAATGCGAGGAGGAGCAGATGCGCCGCGGAGGAGAAGATGCGCCGCGGAGGAGAAGATGAGCCACAGAGGGGCAGGTTCGTGGTGGAGCAGATGCACCGTGGAGGAGTAGGTTCGTGGTGGAGCAGATGCACCACGGAGGAGAAGCTTCCCGGCGGCGAAAGAGAAGAAGAAGAAGATCGAGTCATGGAGCAGATGCACCGCGGAGGAGAAGCTTCTCGGCGCTGTGAAATCATAGTCGCGGGTGATGTTGCTCGCCGGAGAGAGGAGAAGATCAGAGAAGAGAAGCATCCACGGAGAAGAAGAGGAGCAGATCGGAGCATCGGAGGAGCATATCGGTGCTCTGTGAAATCATAGTCACGACTTTTCATTTTTTAATTTTTTTTTAATTTTCCATTTTGTAATTAATTAATTTAATAAAAAATATATTTGTTTTTTTTTTTTAATTCTTTTTTATAAATATAGTCGCAAATCAGTCTGTAAATTAGTACTGATATTTTAGTCACATATTAGTCGCAAAAGAGCGACTATTTTGCGACCAATTTAATTAGCGACCAAATATTTGCGACTTTCTTTTTTAGTCACAAAACGGTCGTAAATGAGTCATTTGCGACTATTTTGGGACTGTTTTGGTAGTTGCAAAAACTGTGTTTTCTTGTAGTGGAGGTTGGGTATGGATATAGAGAATGAAAACGTGGACAAAGCTCCACATCAAGGAGCATATGGTGGTAATGGAAACCACCACCCACCCGCCCATAATGCTAGAGCTCAAAATGTTGTTGGAGCGGGTGATGCGGCAAATGCTCATGTCAACCGCCAAGGGATTCATGCACCACCGGTTGAATGCAATGACTTTGAGGTCAAAGCAAGCTTCATCAACATGGTGCAAAGTAACAAGTTTCATGGCCTTGCGGTAGAAGACCCTCTTGATCATTTGGATCACTTTGACCGTATTTGTAGCTTGACAAAGATGAATGGAGTGTCGGAGGATATCTTCAAGCTAAGGTTGTTTCCTTTTTCTCTTGGAGACAAGGCAAGGCAATGGGAAAATAACCTCCCCCAAGGTTCCATCACCTTTTGGAATCAATGCAAAACCGCCTTCCTTGCCAAGTTCTTCTCCCTCTCAAGAACGGCCAAGCTAAGGAACGAGATATCAAGCTTCACTCAAAGAGCGAATGAGAGCTTCAATGAAGCATGGGAGCGGTTTAGGAGCTATACATCGCAATGCCCTCATCATGGATTTTCGGATGCTTCACTCCTAAGCACTCTATACCGTGGAGCATTGCCCAAGATCCGCATGTTGCTTGACACCGCCTCTAATTGAAGCTTCTTGGGCAAAGAAGTGAATGAAGCGATGGAGTTGGTAGAGAACCTTGCATTGAGTGATGGCACTTATGGTGATGACTATGACCGGTCTACAAGAGCCACAAGTGACTTTGAGGAGCAAAAACGAACCAAAGCCATGATGGCTCTCCATGAGAGGTTAGATAAGCAATCATTCATGATGGATAAGCAAGCTACCATGATGGACAAGCTTCTCAATGCTTCCACTAAACCGGTTCACTTCGTTGGTGAAGAAATGGTGGATTTGAGCAACACCGAAGAAGTGCATTACATTGGGAACAATGGTGGCTATCAAAGAGGTTTCAACAACACCTATGGCAACCAAGGTCAAGCCCCTTTTAATCACCAACAAAGTTATGCTCCCAAAAACAACTTCCAACCAAACCAAGGTGGTTATCACCAAATCTTTGTCCCACAATTTCAAGGCACTAACTCCATGCCTCAAGACCTTGATGTGAAAAATGTTCTTCAACAACTTCTCCAAGGACAAGCAAGTGGAGCATTAGATATAAGCAAGAAGATGGAGGAAATAAATACCAAGGTAGCTTGCTCATACAATGATCTCCACAAGAAGCTTGAGGCATAGAGTTCCAAAGTGCAAGAAATGAATACCAAGGGAAACAATGGAGACAAAGTACAACAAAGCTCTTCAAATGGGAAAGCAAAGGAGTATTGCAATGCCATCTTTTTAAAGGAACCATGTCCCATTGAAGATCATGAAGCCGCCACTAATGAGATTGAGCTTCTACTCTATGGATCTCAAGCTCTCTTGAAGCTCAATGAGGATATTGAGGAACAAGGTGGGGGAGTGACCCTTGAGAAGAATGAGAACGTGAACTTGGTTGAGTGCAAAGACTCACCAAGCTCAACTAGGATCGAGCTTAAGTCTCTCCCCAAGCTTGGTAATCCCGGTAAATTCTATATAGCTTGCTCTCTTGGAGATTTGGAGATTGAGGACGCTTTGTGTGACTCCGGGTCAAGTGTGAATGTAATGTCCCATGAGATGTTCAAGAGTCTAGGTATAAGAACCCTCGCCTATCATCCATCACCTATCACCTTTGGAGACGCTTCTTAAAAGAAGCCACTTGGTCTCCTCGAAGACTATCCGCTTAAGTTTGGGAATTGCATAGTCCCAACGGACTTTGTGGTCATGGAAATGACGAAGACCATCAAGCTCCCACTACTCCTTGGAACTCCATTCCTACTTACTACTGGTGCTCGAATGGATTTCAAAGATCAAAAGGTAGTTCTCTTGAATGTGAATGATATGGTGTATTACCCAATGAGGACTTCTTCCAACAAGCTTTGTGGTACAATCACCATGAAGGATGATGAGTTTCGTGAAGAAGAAGTGAGGTATATGGGTAGTTGTGTGATGGTTGAAGAAGCTCCACCCCCAAAAGTCTATGAAGAGGAAGAGAAGTCTCTTGAGAGAAAAGATTTGGGTTATGGTAATGACAAGGAAGCTTCGGAAGTTGGCATGATCTCTTATTTGGAACCACTTCCTCCCACCATGATAAGCTCAAATTAATACCCTAAAAGTACTAAAACTTTGTCGATTGTAATACTTAGGGATCGAATCCACATAGACTCAAGGAAACACACAATAGATTCTAAAAGTTGAATTATGCTAAGTGATCAATTTAATTGAAAGCAAATACGCAAATTAAACGAGTTGTAAGTTCAATGGAAGAAAGATAGGTTCAGGGTATTTCTCATAAAATCAATAAATGCAGATAAACTAACAAATCAGGGTTCATGTTACGCACGGCTCTTGAACTCAAATCACTAAAGTATAATTAACCAACTCTTGTTGCGAGAATTATCTAAGTCTAAATCCTAGAATTCCAAATCTCTTTGCGAATCCTAAAGCCTAAACCAGCTTTTAGTTCAAGTTTGATTTGTTCACAAAACAACTAAACCAAATCTCTTTGCGAATAGTTATTTTGCTCACCCTAAGTTCTATCAGGTTTCTCAATTGCACTCTCGTGCCTAATCGATTAACCTAAGATCTAAGTTCTAGGTGATCAATCCAGAATTAGTTTTGAGAACAACCTATGGTGAAGAACTAATTCAGATTAAGAACCCTAAACAATAAATCAACCTAGCATTCAAAGAAATTCCTTATGAGAACCCTAAACCTAACTGAAGATCTACTCAGACATAGAGATTGAAACAATAAACATGACTGAATAAATACTTGAATAAATAATAAGAAAGAGAGTAGAACAAGGGTTCGAAATCTTCTCTCGGACGAACTGATATACTCATATATTGCATGTTTTAGCATGCATTTCATTTAGAGTTTTGTGTAATTCGCATGCATATTATCTTGCATTTAGGTCTCATTTAGAGTGATAGGTGTTTGCATTAGGTCTTAGTGAGTTTTGCATACATTTGGAGTGTTTCTAGGTGTCTTGGAGACAATTGATGATGTTTGGAGTTATGGAGCATAAGAGGAATGCAAAGCCCATCCGAGACGCCGGAAAGATGTAGCTGGACGAAGGCTCTCCGTTATGAATCAGCCTCAAAGTTCTTCATAGGAGTTGTAGAGGAGTGAGTCATCTGTCTACATGAGTTGGATTTAGGCCATTTGGACATTTGGTGGAGGAGTTATCGCTGATTAACTGAAGACATCTCTGCCTAGCCGAGGAGCTTTCTCTTGTAGATGGGAGATGGTATCGATGCGTGGCATCGGACTGTGGCCGACCGATGGGAAGCTCTCAAGATCGACGACAAGAATGGCATCGGTACGCCAGACACCGATGCAACCGTCCGATGGAAATGCTGCGAATCTGAGAATGCATCGATGCGTGGCATCGGGCTGTGGCCGACCGATGGGACCTGTTGAAGACCCAATTCGACCGGGTCAATACCAGGTTTGTCTCGGGTTGACCTGGTTCAACCCAAACTTCTTTAAATAGTGAAAAACCTAATTATTTGATCGAAGCTTTCTTTTCCCTAGAGTTGGGTTTTCTCCCAAACTCTTCTTATGATGATTTGGGATGAATCTTCATCATTCATGCCACTCTAGTGAATGATTCTTCAATCTATCTTTATATTATGTTTATTTAATCTTTGTTCTCTATCTTTATGTCTCTTTTTCTCTTGTGTTCTTCCTTGTTCTTCATGTTTAGGCTTTAGGCCCCTTTTTGTTGGATCTTAGATTTAGCTTGATTTAGATGGTTTGATGGTTGATTGTTGATGGTTAGGACTAGATAAACATTTGTTCTCATGTTAGGAAGGATCTTAATGCTAGAATTGAATTGAAAACTCATTTTCTAGAACTTAGACATTTCATGCACACAAGGTGTTCGATGAAATGTCTAGAAAACTTCTAAGCATGCTTTTCATTCTAAGTGATTGGTGGATGCTGACTTTAGGATGAATTGTTGACTAAAATGGACTTGTGGTAAACTATGGATTATCTAAGTGATCGGTGGATGCTGACTTTAGATGATTCATACAATGATTAGTGTCATGGAAGTGAACTAATCTACTTGAAAGTGTTCCATGTCATAAGAATAAATGTGCATTGAATGTTTAGGCATCGTTAGTCAATTGTCTTGATGGTTAGATGATGATGATTTAGGTTGATTCTTGTTAGGTCCTTCACTTAGGTTAGCTCTTAATGCTAGTTTTAGATTGAGAGATCAAAGCTAGAGCTTTAGCATTTCACGCCCGATAGGTGTTCGATGAAATGCTTGAACCAAACCTTTTGTGAGCTTTTCTTGCCTAGCCAACGATAGTTGATGTCTAAGGTGATTAGTGAACTAAGTGGGATTGGAGATTAATGCTTGTTAATAATCTTATCACAAACCATGGTTTGTTCTTGATTTGGTGATTAACAAAGTGATTAGAACCACGAGAGTGGATTAGTCATAATTATGAATTTCATGTTCTAGGATAGTGTTTAATTCAACCTTTATCATCATTGTTTGTTCATTAATCATCTTCTAGATAGTTAATTCATTTTCCAACACTTATATCTTTTGTTTTCTTTCTTGCATTTGTTTCTTTTCCATAAACATAAAAACCCAAAAGATTTGCTCTAGATTAGGAAGATTCATATATTCTTAGTGCTTCAATCTTAATCTCTTTGGTTCGATCCTCAAATACTACAATGACATGAGTGGGATTTGAGTAATTGATTAGTAAAAATCCTACTATCACGAACAGAGTTTCAGACTTGTATACCTCAAAAGCTCTCTCACCAAAACTTAAAGCAGAATAATCTCTGTATCAAGCGTAATGAAAACGTAGCCACCAAAGTGGTTGTAAAACCTAAATAAATACTACTAAACACGTTATGGGCATTCTTGTAAATAATAAAGTCTTATGGGCAATTTTGCAATTCTTCAACTCTTCATTTAAAGTCGCGACTCGTGTCTGCTTCAGTGAGTATCGACCGATACTAGTCAGTATCGATCGATATTGAGGCTTCAAATCGGGTGCTCAGCTACACGAACTTCTGATTTGCTCCAAAATGCTCCAGAAAGCTCCAATATCTCCAATTATGCTCCAAACGTGCTAAAACCTGTAAAAGACTCTAAAACACTACATAATAGTAGAAGGACTCTATAAAACGGACTTATATCATGGCTTAAAACGGGTAAAAACATGATATATCAACTCCCCCAGACTTGGCCTTTGCTTGCCCTCAAGAAAAAACATAATACTAAACCAGAGAAAGAGGTTTGAAAAGACGGAGACTCACCTGCTCATGAACCATCGCAAAGATCCTTTTCTCGAGCACCCAAATGTCACTTAACCAGCTTTTGATCTAACCACCATGTACTTCTCCGTAGACATTCGCATCTTTCCCAGACTCCACATATTATCTCGCAGCATTGTCCAATAAAACCCTCATCGCCAGTTTCATCGCTGCAGCTAATGTTCAAGAATCTTCTAGATTCTTCCTCATACAATATCGTGACAAAAGAACCACCAAATTCACACACTTTTTGGTATTGTTGTCTCTCCCCCAGACTTGTTTCTTATCATGTTCTTTCTTTCTTTTTAGATCTGCATATATACATTAAGGTCTGAAACGCGAGTATTGATGGTGTTTGCCACTGAATCCCCGGTTCTTCCCTCTCTATGTATCAAAGGTCTTGGCGAATAGTGGTATCATTGGAAATTTTCCTAACCTCGCTTTCAACCTTTGTGTGATCGTTCCTTCACAAGTAGAATAATGGGATCGCTGGAAATTTTCCTAGCCCTCTACTCAGAAGAAAGTCATTTCATCTTTTATGCTCTTATTTATTAACTTATAACAGGGGAGATAGAGATACCACTACTTTAAACACATGGGTTCCTTTGTCAGATATGAATGATGAATCAAGCCCTGTAAACAGCAATTGCATCGATGAAGTGCAAAAATTTAGCTCATGCTTTAGAAGAACTCTGCTGTAGACATGAATGTTTTCTAGTCAACTGGTCAGTCTTTGGATTTTTCATTAGTCGATCTAGAACTGATCCTGTAACACTGTTTACTTAAAAACAAAATCAGAACAATAGATTCAAGAACATGATCATCATCTCCAACAAGTTTTGACTCAATAAAACGATTTTGACTCGATAAAACGACTGACTCTAAGAAAAACAAAAAAAATGTCAGCAACTATCTCCCCCAGACTTGAACAACACTGTCCCCAGTGTTATCTAGCCTAGAGTTGGTAAAAGAAAGCAAATGAACCAAGTGGAATAGTGAAAAATGAGAAGTTACCGATCCGGGACCGGTGTATCGACCGACACACGGCCTGTATCGATCGATACTAGGCGTAAGTCGATACAGCGAACGCTTCTCAATGACAAGTGACAGATGTTGCGAACGCTCCATCTGCGCGAGGGGTATTGATTGATACCCAGGTGGTATCGATCGATGCCCAGGTGGTATCGATCAATACTGAGGCGATTTGGTCGATGCAAGTTCTGTTTCTCCTCGTTAAGTCTGATCCACCAAAGACACAAAACACAAAAAGAAAAAAAGAAAAAAGAAAAAGACCTATAGACAGACTCACCAGTGGGTTGCCTCCCACCAAGCGCTCATTTAACATCATTAGCTTGACTGTACCGCCATTCAGGCAGTTGGTGCATCATCCAGAGGCATTATGTGTCCTTATGGAATCTCGGCTTTCGCCCAATAGTGTTTCACCCTTTGTCCATTGACAGTGAACTCTTCACCTGAAGGATTTGTCAGGACAATCGCACCATGTGGTCTAACTTCCTTGACTGTGAAAGGACCTGACCAACGTGAACGCAATTTACCAGAAAACAAATGCAAACGAGAGTTATACAGAAGTACCTGATCATTTGGTTCAAAGTGTCTGGAGATTATTTTCTTGTCATGGTATGCCTTAGTCCTCTCCTTGTACAACTTCGAGTTCTCATAGGCAAGATTCCTAAGCTCATCTAGCTCATTCAGCTTGATCAATCGCTTCTCAGCAGCAGAATTGATGTCAAAATTCATCATCTTTGTAGCCCATGTTGCCTTATGCTCGATTTCTACTGGAAGATGGCACACTTTTCCATATATTAAGTGAAACAGTGTAGTCCCAAGTGGTGTCTTGTATGCAGTCATGTATGCCCAAAGTGCATCATCCAGCTTCACCGACCAATCTTTCATGGTGACATTTACTGTCTTCTCTAGAATCTCCGTGATCTGCCTGTTGGAAACCTCAACTTGTCCACTGGTATGAGGGTGATAAGGAGTAGCAACACGATGGTTCACACTATACTTCTTCAGCAACCTCTCGAAAATCTTGTTGATAAAGTGAGAGCCACCATCACTTATCACAATTCGAGGTACTCCAAATCGAGGGAAAATGATGGTCTTAAACAGCTTAAGGATCACCGAAGAATCATTGGTTCTGCTAGTAATGGCTTCAACTCACTTAGACACATAATCCACAGCAACCAAGATGTATTTGTTCCCATATGACGAAGGAAAGAGACCCATAAAATCGATGCCCCAACAATAAAAAATCTCAACTTCAAGGATGAAATTATGTGGCATCTCGTGTTTCTTACTGATCTTCCTTCTCCTCTGACGCGCATCGCATTGTAAAACGAAGGCATGACCATCTTAAAAAAGTAGGCCACCAAAAGCCTGCTTGAAGAACTTTGGACACTGTCTTGAAAGTAGCAAAGTGTCCAGCATACTCAGATCCATGACAATGAAACAAAATATTAGGTACCTCTGACTCAGCAATGCATCTCCTGTAGATACCATCAGAACAATTCTTGTACATGTAAGGTTCATCCCAAAAGAATCGCCTTATGTCGCGCATAAATTTCTTCTTGTCATATTTCTTGAGGTGCTTTGGCTCTGCATCTGCAGCGAGGTAGTTGGCGATATCAGCATACCATGGTTGATCAGAATCTGCTGCAACTACGAGATACTCCTCTGAAACGCCAAGGTGTTCAACAGTCAAAATCTGCTCGAAAATCGCAGGGTATCGACCGATACCATAGGAGTGTCGATCGATACCGAGAACTGCAATTCGTGGGAATTGCTGAGTTTCTGCGAACCCCATTTGAAACTCAGTTTCAATGAAGTAAATAGACTCTTCTGGTAGTTGATCATCAATAGGCACGTCTGCATCGATCCGAATCTTTGAAAGATGGTCAGCGACTCCGGTCTCTATGCCTTTCTTGTCCTTAACCTCTATGTCAAAACCTTGTAGCAAAAGAACCCAACGACAAAGACGAGGCTTGAGATCCTTATTCTGCATCATATATTTTAGAGTAGCATGATCAGTATGAACAATCACTTTGCTCCCAATCAGGTATGATCGAAACTTTTCAAAGGAGAAAACAACTGCAAGTAGTTCCTTCTCTGTGGTGTTGTAGTTCCTCTGAGCATCGTCCAATGTCCTGCTGGCATAGTATATAACGTGCAACTTCTTGTCTTTCCTCTGACCCATAACTGATCCAACAGCAAAATCACTAGCGTCGCACATGATCTCAAAAGGCAAAGTCCAATCAGGAGGTTGCACAATAGGAGCACTCACCAAAGCCTTTTTAGTCTCCTCAAAGGTTGCAAGACACTCAGGTGTGAAATCGAATTTGATCTCCTTGCATAATAGAGCGGTGAGTGGGCGAGCTAGCTTGGGGAAGTCCTTGATAAATCTTCTGTAAAACCCAGCATAACCAAGGAAACTTCGAATATCCTACACAGAAGTCGGTGGTTGGAGACTTGTCATGACCTGAATCTTGGCTTTGTCAACTTCGATCCCAGCCTCAGGCACTTTGTGCCCAAGCACGATGCCGTCCTGAACCATAAAGTGACACTTTTCCCAATTAAGAACCAAGTGTTTCTCTTCGCATCTCTGTAGCACCTTGCACAAGTTATCCAGAAAGCTCTTAAATGATGATCCATACACTGAAAAATCATCCATGAACACCTCCATAAAATCTTCAATCATGTCCGTGAAGATAGACATCATACATCTCTGAAAAGTGGCTCGAGCATTACACAATCCAAATGGCATTCTCTTGTATGCGAATGTGCCATAGGGACATGTGAAAGTTGTCTTCTCTTGGTCATCTGGATGTATCGAAATCTGAAAGAAACTTGAATAGCCATAAAGAAAACAGTAGTATGGATGACTAGCCAACCTTTCCAACATCTGGTCAATGAATGGTAATGGGAAGTGATATTTCCTTGTGGCTGCATTCAACTTCCTGTAGTCAATGCACATTTGATGCCCAGTAATAGTCCTAGTAGGAATCATCTCATCCTTCTCATTCTTCACCACAGTTATCTCTCCTTTCTTAGGAACAATGTGCACTGGACTGACCCAAGAGCTGTCCGAGATGGCATAGATAACTCCTGCATCCAAGAGTTTTATGACCTCCTTCTTAACCACTTCTTTCAGGTTTGGATTCAGCGTCCTCTGATGCTCAACTGAAGCCTTTGACTCGTCTTCAAGATGAATCCTATGCATGCATAGGTCCTGTGATATACCTGAAATGTCATCAAGAGAATAGCCAAGAGCTTTGCGATACTTGCGCAGCTTGCTCAACAGTAAGGTATGTGGAATTAGGACCACTGGGTATGTGGAATTAGGACCAAGAAAACCATACCTCAGATTCGCGGGAAGTGGTTTGAGTTCCACCTTAAGAGCTTTCTCCTCGCTCCAATCTCCAAGCCCAGCAGCTTGCTTAGCAGTTTCGGCCAACTCTCTTTCTGGCCGCAGGGTATCAATCGATACTAGGGGAGTATCGATCGATACTGGTGGTGCTGTATCGAGCATCTTCGAGTATCCAGCAGCATCATCATCCGAATGAACCTCTGACACAGCTGAACAGATCAATGCTCTCTCTAATGGATCCTCAGGATGCATCTCCAGGAAGTACTCTTCAGCTATGTCACTGAAGGTATCAATAAAGAAAGTCTGTCCATCGATGGTTGGTCTCTTCATCATCTTTTCCATGTTAAAAGTCATGACCAAATCACCGATGTTAAGAGTGATCTTCCCACTCCTGCAATCAATCAGAGCACCATCTGTTGCTAGGAATGGCCTTCCCAAGATAAGAGGATCTCTAGGTTCTGCATCATACTCCAGGAAAATGAAATCAGTTGGGATCAAGCAATTTCCAATCTTGATAGGAACATCTTCGAGTAAACCCTCTGGGAGTCTAACTGAGCGATCAGCAAGTATCAGTGAGATTCTTGTTGAAGTGAAGTCTGTCATTCCCATCTTTTTAACAACTGAGTATGGCATGAGGTTGACACTTGAGCCAAGGTCACAAAGAGAACGCTCAAACATGTATGTAAAGATCGTGCAATCCAAGACAAAACTCCCTGGATCTGGTAGCTTCGTTGGAATCATGTTGGTTAGGATTTCACTGCACTCATGAGTAATCATCAAACATCCGTCTTCAAGGTTCACATTGCTAGACACCATCTTCTTGACATATCTCCTGAAAGCTGGAGAAGTTTTGATAGCATCGATGAAAGGAAATTCAACAATCAGCTTATCCATAATGGCCTTGCATCTAGAGTCTTCTACCTCTCTCTTAGTCTTCCCAACAGCCCTAGGATAAGGTATCCTCGGTATGTAAAAATATCTCTCTGCAACCACATCGGGCATTTTCTTCAAATCCTTAGGTGCTGAATCGACTGCAGGATCAGTATCGATCGATACAGGGGTGGTATCGATCGATACACGGGATTTTGAGTTTTCCCGTGAAAGTATCTTGACTGGTGTCGATCGATGCTTGCTAGTGTCAATCGATACCCTGGGGATTTCAGAATCCTCATTGTCAAACTCGACGAAATTTTCAGCAGTTTGGCCAATTTTCACTCTTGGACTTACCTCTTTTCCACTTCTCAAGGTAATTGCATTGATGTGTGCCCTTGGGTTCTCTCCTTTTCCTGGAAGAAAACCTTCTTGTGTTTTCGCAACCTCTGAAGTCTGAGCTACCTGAATTTCCAGCTTCTTCTGATGAATACCAAGAGCATCGATCCTTCCATTCAGATCTTTGTACAGAGCATCTATCTTACCATTGAAATCCACTGCTATCTGCTGCTGTCCTTGAACCAACGTTTCAACCATAGACTCGATCTTGCTCTCTGGGGTTTTAGTAGGTACAGGCTGATAAGATGAATTCCCATAGTTCCTGGTGTTGGGCCTAAATTCCACACCTAAAGCCCAGCTTGATTAAGCATGCTCGATAATGAAGGCTCAACCCATGACAAGGTTTTATGAGGCTGTTTACGAGCTGAGGTAAGAAAGGTGCAAGCTGAGAACGAGCACGATGGGAGCAGCGAGCGTGCTGGAAACAGCGAGCTCACCGGGAAAGAAGCGAGCTCGCAGGAAGATATCAGTGCGAGCTCGCTTGAAATCCAAGCATGGTCAAACGTCATTACATCACCTCCAAGAATCAAGATTTGCATTTAAAGACAAGATTACGAATTCAATTCTAAGTTTGAAATCAAAATGTAGACGTTTATATTTTCTCGAGCTTGTATAAATGAGGGAGGGAGATTCATTGTAATGGACCGGATTCTTGGCTAAAATAATATACTCAAATTTCTCTTTCTAATTTCTCAAGTTACTCTCTAAAAACATACGACCTGAAAAGCTGAGAATCGAGGTTGTGAGATTCTGCTCTCACAATTTGGCACCGTCTGTGGGGAAGAGCAAAACAACTTCCTCTTGGTAACCTACGAAACTAACCGCTCAAAAGAAAACGATGGCAGATACAACAAGTATGGCGGTCTCTACATCATCCGGAGTCATAAACACCTCCATTCGCATGAACCAGCCCGCCGACGCCATTTCAGCAGACCTGGACGGAACAACAAATGTTCCCATTATCACCTCGGGAGCAAGCATCTCGACAGGGATTAACGACATTGTCGACCCCTCGGGACCTGCAATCTTGAACCAATCGGCTCCGGATCAAATAGCTGAGATCCGGAACCTAATATCGTGCCTCATAGAGCAGAATCGCTCGATGGCAGCACGCCAGGATGACCTCGAAAAAGCAAATCGGGCAGGTACCTTCTGGCAGGGAGGATTACCATTCCCACCTCCACCGGTGACAAGACTAAACTTTTCCGACATCAATGCCTCAACTAGCAGGATGGTCGGCTCAGCCACCACCTCGCAGCTCAACTCGACGATATTAAATCCCATATTCACTCATTCCACGTCTCAGGTTGCGGAAGGAGAGGTTACGCCGAGGTCGGATCTACTAACCAATCAGATCCGCTCTGAAAACATAAACGAGACCCGACCTGCCGGGGGATCCCTGCTCCGCTTCCCGAGCAATAACGAAAACCACTTGGGACCCAGCAGCTCACGTGGTTTCGAATCAATCAAGAAGTATTGTGAAGAAACGAACTGCAGCGAATGAGATCACAGGTCCACGCTGCTTTAAGTTCGGCACCTGAAATAGACAGGGTGATTGACGAGGTCAACCAGACGCCATTCACTTCACAAATCGCGAGCCCTCAGCTCGGCGATGTCGGGAACATCCGATTTCCCAGATACAATGGAGAAACTGACCCAAAGGCATTCATGAGAAGTTTCAAATTCGCCTTTTCAAGGGTGCGATTACCCGGGGGTGACCTCGAGTCAGCACGCTGCCGTTTTTTCGCCGAAAACCTAACAGATTCGGCCCTGGAATGGTTCACCTCCTTGAAACCAAACTCGATAGACAACTTCACACAACTTCAAGCTGCATTTTTGAAACAATATTCGGTGTTCATCCAGATCGAGACCTCGGAGGCTGATTTGTGGGTTCTCACTCAAAAGCCAGGCGACTCGCTACGGACGTATATTGACAGCTTTAAAGCCATCAAAGCGAAAATCGCCGACCTGCACAACCCAACGGCCTTGAAAGCCCTCCAAAACGGGTTGTTAAAAACCTCGAAATTCTTTGAGGAGCTTACAGTCCGGGAGCCGGTATCGCTAGATGACGCGTTACATCGTGCTTCGCGCTGGATTATCCTCGAAGAAGCAAGCGCACCTACAACCTCGGTTAGACAATCTCAGACAACCAACTCCCAAGGATCTAAAAAATCCGGGAGAAAGGAGTCCCAGGATCACAAACAAAGCCAGGGGATACATTCGTACTCAGTAGGTAGTCCACCTCGCAATAGATTCAAGCCTTACGATCCAAGCAAGTGGTGCGACTTCCACAAAATCAAGGGTCACTCCACGGAGGAGTGCCACGAGGTAAAAAAGCAGCTCGCTGCTAAATTCGCTGCAGGAGAGCTGGGAAAAATCGAGCTGGAAAAACCTCCTCCAAGAAAGAATTATTACCCAGCACGAGAAGACGAACGGCGGGACCGCCCATCTGAGGATGATCGTAAGCGAGAACGTTCATCCGAGGAGGTGACGAGGCGAGATCCCCCCAAAAATAGGGAAACGGATCTACCTCCTCCCAGCACTAAGAAAAGAATTAACTTTATTCACGGAGGATCCCATCTATGCCGCAACTCCGTAAACTCAATCAACAAGCATCAGCGAAGGGTAAACACCGACACACGTAATAGGAACCCATTCAAGGGACCTAACACACAAATTTCGTTCTGGGAAAGCGAAGCTTACGAACTAGATTCTCCACATGACGATGCTCTACTCATCATGCTAGAAGTGGGCGAATACGAGCTCACTAAAATGCTTGTAGACACGGGGAGCTTCGTAGAACTCATCCTCCTAACCGTTCTTAGGGAAATGAATATACCAGATCGCGAAATCGAAGAGAACAAGATGGTGTTAACCGGCTTTTCCTGGGAAACCACTCTATCTCTCGGAACAATAAGACTCCCAGTAATAGCAGCTGGAGTAAGAAGAATAGTCGAATTCACGGTTATAGATAGGCCAGCCCCATTCAATGCCATCCTGGGAAGGACCTGGATACATTCAATGAGAGCCGTATCCTCGACATACCATCAATGCATAAAATTTCCAGCCGAAAACGGGATCGCAACAATTAAAAGAAGTCAAAGGGAATCCAGAATGTGCTACATGGCAGGCTTCCAGATCGCAAAGGAAAGCACCATATACCAACTGCAATGAAAGGATGAGCTCAAATACCAGCTAGCCAAAAAGAAAAATGGCATAGGCAGTATCGGACCTCGCAAAGACCTTATCGAGAAAATCGTGGTCAACGAGTCTCATCCTGACCAGAAAGTAGGAATTGGATCCGAGCTCACCAGATCTCGAAAAGAACAAATAACAACATTCCTCAAAGAAAATTCCGGCTCATTCGCATGGACAATAGCTGACATGCCCGGAATCGATCTGAATATCATTTCACATGAGCTCAATGTGGATCCAAATCACAAACCCGTACGCCAAAAGCGTCGGAAATTCGGACCTAACAAGACCGACGCTGTCAATAGCGAGGTCACCAGGTTGCTGGATGTAGGATTCATCAAAGAAGTAAAATATCCCGATTGGCTAGCAAATCCGGTTGTAGTAAAAAAGAAAAATGGCACCTGGCGAGTTTGCATAGATTTTACGGATCTAAACAAAGCATGTCCTAAGGATAGCTTCCCACTACCTCACATTGACCAGCTGGTAGAAGCTACCGCAGGACACGAGCTCCTCAGCTTTATGGACGCGTTCTCAGGATATAATCAGATACAAATGAGCCCCGAGGACCAGGACAAAACATCCTTCATAACAGAACGAGGAACGTACTATTATAAGGTGATGCCATTTGGCCTCAAAAACGCGGGAGCCACCTACCAAAGACTTATGAACAAAATGTTCGCAAGCCTCTTGGGGAAAACGATGGAAGTCTATATCGATGACATGCTGGTCAAATCCCTAAAAGAGGAATATCACATAACTCAACTAGGAGAATGCTTCACCTTACTCAACAAATATGGGATGAAACTTAACCCTTCAAAATGTACCTTTGGAGTCGCCTCAGGCGAATTCCTAGGTTACATAGTAACTCAACGAGGAATAGAAGCAAACCCCAAACAAATCAGTGCGTTCCTGGAAATGCAACCTCCGAGCTCAATAAAAGAGGTGCAAAGGCTGACAGGCCGTATAGCCGCATTAAATCGGTTCATTTCCAGGTCGACTGATAAGTGTCTCCCTTTCTACCAGTTACTAAAGGGAAACAAAAGATTCATATGGGATGACAAGTGCGGGGAAGCCTTCGAACAACTAAAAACGTACCTCTCCGAGCCCCCCATCTTATCAAAACCAATTGAGGGCGAACCGCTTTACCTATATGTAGCAATCTCCGAAGTCGCAGTGAGTGGCGTCCTCATAAGAGAAGAACGAGTTGAGCAAAGGCCAATCTACTACGTGAGTAAATCCTTAGTAGATGCCGAAACCAGATATCCACGAATGGAAAAACTGGCCCTGGCAGTATTAATCTCAGCTCGCAAACTCAGGCCGTATTTTCAATCACACCCCATCGTGGTAATGACAACACATCCATTACGTACAGTATTGCACAGCCCCAGCCAGTCTGGCAGGTTAGCAAAATGGGCCATCGAACTAAGCGAGTACGATATCGAATATCGACCTTGGACTAGTGCCAAAGCACAAGTATTAGCTGACTTCATTATCGAGCTCACAGCTAATAGCCAGGTTACCGGAACAAGCACCGAAACCTGGCAGCTTTACGTCGATGGAGCCTCCTCGAAACAGGGGGCAGGCGTGGGAATTCACCTTATATCCCCGACTAACGAAATTGAAGAACAATCTTTCAGGCTCGGATTCCCAGCATCAAATAACGAAGCCGAGTACGAAGCCTTAATAGCGGGCCTCCGACTCGCAGCTGGAATAGGAATACGTAAGCTAAATACGTTCAGCGATTCCCAGCTAATTACAAGTCAGTTTCACGGAGAATATGAAACCAGAGATAACAGGATGGCATCCTATCTAGCCATAGTCCGTGAGCTAGTCAAACAATTCGAAACCTTCAATCTAACGCGAATACCGCGAGGTGAAAACACAGTAGTAGACGCACTGGCAGCTCTGGCATCAACCTCAAATCCACTCATAAAAAGAGTAATTCCAGTAGAAGGAATTGAGAAACCAAGCATCAAAATCGACAAAGATAGCGAGGTTCCAATGGAAATAGACAATGACGACATGGATATAGATATAACAATAGCAACAGTAACAGGCAACCTCCCACCACAAGAGGAAGAAGCCACCGACCCGGAGCCAGAACTGCCTGACGACAGGCACGTTACGCTCCGCGAAAAAATGATCGCAAGAGCCGACTGGCGAGTAGCGATTATACAATACATTGGGGGGGGGGAGAGGCCCCCCAGCAAGTGGGAGGCTCGCAAGCTCAAAACCATAGCTTTAAGATATTGTATAATCAACCCTCGCCTTTACAAGCGAAGTGTAAATGGCCCCTACCTAGTATGCGTCCACGGACTCGAAGCCTTTACGATATTATCGGAAATTCACGGAGGCTCGTGTGGCAGCCACTCCGGAGGAAGGGCACTAGCTATCCGGATCAAAAGGCAAGGATATTTTTGGCCCACCTTGATTGCCGACTGCGAAGAGCATTCTAAGGCATGCGACAAATGCCAACGACATGCTCCGACTCTACATCAGCCTACAGAAAATTTATCCTCCATTTCATCTCCATACCCCTTTATGAGGTGGTCAATGGATATAATAGGACCCATGGTAACTTCGGGAAAAAGAAGGTGTCGTTTCTTACTCGTCCTCACCGACTACTTCACCAAGTGGGTGGAGGCAGGAACTTTCCAGCAAATTAAAGCAAATCACGTACAGGAATTCGTATGGCAGAACATCGTCTGCCGACACGGAGTCCCATACGAAATCGTGACCGACAACGGGTCACAATTCATCTCAAATCAATTCCTCGAATTCTGCAGAGATCACGGAATCAGATTAACAACCTCAACCCCACGTTACCCTCAGGGTAACGGGCAGGCTGAGGCAGCAAACAAGCTAATATTAAGCAATCTCAAAAAACGACTGGATGCTAAAAAGCAAAGGTGGTCCGACGAGCTCCCTGGAGTACTATGGGCCTGTCGGACCTCACCCCGCAAGGCAACCTCAGAAACACCGTTTTCCTTAGCCTATGGAATCGAGGCTGTGATTCCCGCCGAGGTCGCAGTTCCCAGCTTGAGAATATATATATGTCCCATGAACGAGGAGCTCAACAACGAAATGCTTCTCGACCACCTCGATGTCATCGATGAACGTCGAGACCGAGCACTCGTTAACCTTCAAAATTATCAACAAGCGGCTGCACGCTACTATAACTCGAAGGTCAAGCAGCGAAGGTTTCGAGTCGGCGAGCTCGTCCTACGAAAAACCTACGAGAACACAAGGGAAAGAAACGCCGAAAAACTCGGCACCAACTGGGAAGGTCCGTACCAGATCTCTGAGATAGTAAAAGACGGCGTATACAAGCTCACCAGGATGCACGACAATACGCCTGAAAGGAACTCATGGAATGCCATGAATCTAAAGAAGTACTATCACTAAAAAGACACTTGTAAAATTCGAACTACGGAAAGGCTTTATCCCTCATCAGGGTACGTAGGCAACCTCACAAGGGTGCAGCTATATAAATCTTCTTCTATAAGCTTGTTAAAAACAGCCTGAGACCCCTCAGCTATCATATACAAGCTAAAAGCTTCACCTTATAAATAAACAGCCTTACGAGCTAGAGCACGCTACCAGTTAGCACGACTTGACTCTGCGTCTAAATTGCAGAGTCACAACCTTCCAAGTCTCTTAAGGACAATAACCTCTACGTCTAAACTGTTTAGGTTACACGCATGCCTCTAAACGGCTTCGACCTTGCGTCTTTAAATCGCCTGGTCAGCTCCCGAGGTTTCTAAACGACCTGGGAACAAGGTCTCTAAACGACCTGGATCCTTGGCTGAAAAACCGCCTTTGATCTAAAAAGAAAAACCCCAAACACGACCTCTAAAAAGGAAAAAATAACGCAAGCAACCGTAAAGGGGAAGATTTTTTAATAGAGCATCCTCAAAGGAGCGTAAGTTCAAACCAAAAGCCCACGAGGGCATAAGCAAAGTTCAACAACCAAATCGGAAAAGGGTTTAAAAGCCTCCCCAGGCACCAAGTTCGAACAAAAACAACAGGAAACCAAAACAATAAAGATATTCCTAACAAGTAGGATCGGCACGTTTATCCTCCGGAGCACCTTGATTTGAAGGCAGCGGGAACTCCTTCCTAAGCTCCTGAGAACAAAGATCTAGCTGGTCATTCAATGGTGCACTTGGCCCAGCAGGCAGCGTAACCGGGTCATCGGACACCTGAGGAATATCAATTTTACCCAGGGAAAAATCTGATACCTGGACGATGGCAAACTCCGCGTCCAATCTCAGCTTCTCAACCTGGATGTTTTTCTTTTCAGCCTCAAAATCATCGATGGTCTGACTGATAATATCATCAAGAAGAAGGATATTGGATTTGCACTCCATAATTTGGGTCTCGGTATCGACCTCGATCTCCTTCTTCTCCCATTTATCTTTTACTCCCAAAAGAATGGTACGATACTGCTTGGATATCTCCCTCCTCGCAGTTTTCTCAGCTTTCTTCACCATCTCTTTTTGCCTCTTGGCAAGTTTCTTCGAGTCTTCAGTAACCTTCTCAACCTGGACCCTTAAGTCCACTATGTTCTCACTAGCTGAACGCAAACCAACTTCAGCAGCTCCAGCTCGCCCCTCGGCGACTGATAAACGGTTCTTTTGCAAGTCCCGGGTCAATACCTCGTTGTAGTATTTGAGGATCGAACCGAAGAGGCTAAGGTTGAAACACTAAGAATACACGAAACTTCCTAAGCTAGAGCAATGTTTTTGGGTTTTTATAGTTTATAAGAAAAGGAAACTAATTGCAAGAAGGGAAAACAAAGATATAAGAGTTGGATCACGGACTAAGCTATCAAGGAGATGGGATACGATCAAACAACGAATCATTTGGAAGCATT
>PKML01056449.1:175294-277613 GCA_002933935.1 Eutrema yunnanense | reverse complement strand
TAATAATAATAATAATAATAATAATAATAATAATAATAATAATAATAATAATAAATAATAATAATAAAAGTAGTAATAAATCTTCCTTATATACATCCCAAAGAGTGAGAAAAGGATACAACATCTCTAATAATTGTTTTTTCTACATCTCTAATAATTGTATTTTTGATTGGTGGAGTCTTGAATATATATCTCATCGGTGTTGTCTTTCTTTTCTATTTATGCATTAGCGGTGTAACGATTTCGAATATTCTTGTGTTTAGAATGTTTCAGATATATAATTTCTCTCTTTTATATTGGAGGTGCTTCTCTAATGAATAACCAATATTTAATTATCATGCTTATTATTAACGGTATTTTTTATATTTGACGATTTCCAAGTTCCAACAAAGTTCATGCTTATTTTGCAATAATGGATTTGATACAAAAAGGTTTCCATGGATATGCATCAATTTTATAAAATTTCTATGGGATTCATGTAAATGGATTGAAGATTGATGGTCAATGTTCGATTATAGGTTTCTTATCGTGTAAAAATAAAGATAGGAATAATCAATTTGCTATCCACAACAATTATGTTGATGTTTTTACGATGACAAAAAAAGCAAATCACTGTAAAAGGAATGATATATAGATCTAAAATGAAGTATATATGTGATCACAAACATGATATATAGATCTAAAATGAAGTATATATGTGATCACAAACATGCATCTCTTAAGTTGAATAAGAAGTTGTCTTACAAAAACCATGGTCAAGACTAAGTGTATCGATAGTGGCATAACAAATTAAACATATCTATCAATGCGAGACCCTTCATGGTTACACTAAAACTATATTAAAGATGTTTCAAAATCAGATGATGTGAGTTTTCGTACTTATCGTATGGGTTTGTAAAAAAATAAAATCATCAAAATAATTATCTAATCACTTTCATTTGGTCAGTCGAAATGATGTCATGTTTTAGATTTATTTGAAAACTCGATGAGTGAATTATTCGACGGCTACGCTCACATTGGAGAAGATTAGTGGGATAGTAAAAACCCGAATCATTCCCTAGTTATTAAAAAAAAAAGAAAAAAATAGGAAGGAAATCTATCTCGAAACTTTATAACAAAAGGCATAACATGCACGTGAACAATGCCCAACAGTGGTACAAAGGTCTACCTACAATACCATGTGAGTGTGGCGAATGAAGTTATATAAGTAGATGACCAAATCATGAAATAACCTATGATTTTTATACAACAGAAAGAAGAACGAAATATCCTACGAAATTGTATTCCGTCGGGTTATTCTTTGATGTTTTCCATAACTACATGTGTTTAGGATATTTTTGTTTTCAACCTTTGGATACTATTTGTGTGAAAAAAAAAGATAATGGGAAGTACTTTAAACATTTTAAATTCGAGACACAATATTTGACTATTATCAATGCTTGATTGCTGAGTTGCAGGGCGTCTTTTAGCATGAATAAATGGAGCAATCGCATATGGCCGGATTTAAAAAAGTAGTATATCTCTATAATATTATTTAAGAAGACATTTTTAAAAATGAACTTTGTTTGGTAAGTTATTATATGAAATACCATTATAAATAACAAAGAATAATTAAAATAGGAAAAGATATAATTGTCTTTTATAATTAGTGATAAGAATATGGAAAATATTTATTTTGCATTAAAAATGTAATCTACTATATATTTTTAAATAATAATCAATTCATATATATTCAAAGAACAAAAATCCTTTCAAATTTTTGATTTATTTTTCACTATAATTTATTATATTTTATTTGAATTTATATCAAAATAAAAGTTAAAAAATATTTTACTAATTTTATAAAAAGTTAAATACAAGAAAATTAATTTTTTAAAGAGTTCGCGAACTAACCACAAAACTAGAGTCATTAAACGATGCATAATAGAATTATGTTTTTAAGATTATATGTTTTACGGGTTAGTCCGAATAATATTTTAGTCCACTGCAAAACGAGTTAAATAGACAAATTATTCTATTTGACAACTCTATCTATAATCATGAGTTATACATATTATAAAATTCAATAAAATTAATTTTTCTTAAATTTCAAAGAAATGACCCCGCGCTAATTATAGCGCGGGTTAAATCCTAGTTTTATTTTTAAAAATGAGTAAACATTTTAAATTATTTATAGACTACATATATGAATTAGGGCCTAATTTTTGTTTTTAACATTTGTATCATATTAAATATACCCTTAATAAAAAATTGAACATAGCCTATAAATAATTTGAGACAGCTGGTTAGTTGATTCTTTGTTTGTTTTTTGTTAGTATGTAAACTAAATATTATATTCTATTTTTTGTTTTTTTGACAGTTTATGTAATTGAAGGTTTAACTTTAATCTAGAAAATCCAACATTAGAATTATAAATTAATTTGAAATCCAGAAATTGTTGTATATATTTAGAAAATAAAATCTACACCCAGAAACACAGTCAAAATATTTTTTTCTATAAAAACAGAATCAAAACAAATTAACAACGTTAACTTAGAAAATCTAACACTATATTTTAGAAATTAATTTGAAATCTGGAAATAGTGATATATATGGAAAATAAAATCTAGAAGCAGAAATACTGTTTTTGAAAAAAATAAAAAATATATTTCTATAAGCAGGAAGAAGTATTAACATTTGTTTTCTTTAAAATGGAGGAGGCATAAGCGATGTAAGAAGAAGAAGTGGGCAAAAAAGCGAAAACAAAAGTCCATTTTATTTTTTTCTCCCCACTAGTCTTCGTTCTCAACACATCATCACCCATACTCTCCATCATCATCGCCAAAATCCCCAAAGAACCTCAGATTAGGGTTTCTCCTTCACTGATTGATCTGCACCTACTGCTCATATATATTTCGAATTCTTGAGTAATCATGGAGAATCAGCAGAAGCGGCTCCAACAAGGCGAGCCGGAGTTGGCTGCTTTGGCTCGTCGCGAAGAGAGTTCGGTCAGGGATATCGATCTTATGAGAGTTGATCAATGCGAGGAGATCGTTCCTGCTCTCTCTGTACCTGCCCCGACGGTGGGCGTGACGGTCGGTGTGTCCATTGAGCGAGAGGCCAAACTTGTTGATGAAGCTGCCCCTGTAAAGCGAAAACGGGGCCGGCCTCCGAGGGCACATGCTAAGACGCCGCCGCAGCGGAAGGAAGACAAGGAAGAAGATGTCTGCTTTATTTGCTTCGACGGCGGAGACCTCGTTCTCTGTGATCGCCGGTGAGTGATTGTCAGCTTTCAGTGACATTTCTGTTAGATTGTATGCATAGATAGAGATTAGAGCCTTGGCCCATGTTTACAACGAGAAATAGTTTAAATTAGTTTAGTCAATTGGGTTTTTTATGGTATATGTTCGTGCTATAGTTACTGTTATTGATTACCCGCTGGTTAATGCCATAGATTAGAGTTATGCGATTGCTAAAGAAGCAAGGAGGCAGTGTTAATGATCGTTATTTATAAATTTTGATGGGTTTGTCTTCTCCATTCAGGAATTGCCCCAAGGCATACCATCCAGCTTGTATTAAGAGAGATGAGGCATTCTTTCGAACAACGGCTAAATGGAACTGTGGTATGTGGTATAGTATATGATGTTACTATGTTGTCTTTGCTGTCAGCAATCTAGGGACTTGTTGTTCTCATTTCTAAACTCTTAAATGGACGTCCTTCGAAAAATGATGTTTTTCCGTTCATTCGTTTCAGGTTGGCACATATGCGGTACATGCCAGAAAGCTTCGAGTTACATGTGTTATACATGCACTTTTTCTGTTTGTAAGCGGTGCATTAAAGATGCCGACTATGTGATTGTGAGAGGTAACATGGGTCTTTGTGGCACATGTATTAAGCCGATAATGTTGATTGAGAATATTGCTCAAGGAGATAATGAAGCGGTAAGACACTCCTCCACAATCTTTAGTTGAGAATGTTACATCTCTTTTGATTGTTCTATTTATTTTAACCCGATTAAAATCCCTAGTAGTGTTGCCATGCACATGACACTTGTACGTATCGACACAAGATAGCAATCAATCACAAGCTAAATTCATGGAATTTTAGAGATTTGGAGTTGATTGATTAGAACCATATATTAGGAGAGAATTAAGGGAATGATGGGAGTTTTCCAGACTTGGTAGTCATGGTTTCCTATCTAATAAGCTCTTGCAAGAGCAGTAGGGTATGTTGGGTTTGTTTTTGAAATAATAGGGTGAAACCAAAGGACAAGAGTCACGTCTCTTGTTTTGGGAGGAAATCTTGTATTTCCTCGGTTTTCTTAGAAAGTTGAGCGTTTTGCTTTTATATTATCCTCTTTACTCTATCATAATGTGGCTCATAATTGTTTTCCTTATTTTTTAGGTTAAGGTGGATTTTGATGACAAGCTCAGTTGGGAGTATCTATTCAAGGTATATTGGCTTTGCCTGAAGGAAGATCTGTCTCTAACTGTTGACGAGCTTACTAAAGCTAATAATCCTTGGAAGGGGGTTCTTAACACTGCTCCTAAAGTGGAGTCACGAAATGATCGTACCAAAGCTTATTCTTCAGACAATTCAGCTTTAGATGTAGCAGTGAATGGTACAAAAAGAAGAAGGACCAGTGATTCCCCCACCTTACCCAGCAAATTGGATGCCAAAAGTTCAAGTAATATACTAAAGAAGCTTCCTAGAGATACAAACTGGGCAACAAACGAACTCCTCGAGTTTTTGTCGTTCATGAGAAATGGCGATACATCAGTTATTTCTCAGTTCGACGTGCAGGGTCTTCTGCTCGACTATATTAAGAAAAAAAATCTTAGGGATCCACTTCAGAAGTCTCAAGTCATTTGTGACCTAATGCTTGTGAAGTTGTTTGGAAAACAGCGAGTAGGTCACTTTGAAATGCTTAAGCTTCTTGAGTCTCACTTCCTTATTCAAGAGAAACCGAAAGATGAGAAAACCACGAACGGTGAAACTACTCATGCTGTTCCTAGCCAAATAGAGGAGGGTAGTGTTCATGATCCAACTGTAAGGGATAGAAGACGGAAGATGCGTAGGAAAACTAGTGGCAGAGTACAAAACGAAAATCTGGATGCGTATGCAGCCATTGATGTTCACAATATCGACCTGATTTATTTGAGACGTAAATTTTTAGAGACTCTACTTGATGATGTCAACAAAGTTCACGAAAAGGTGGTAGGCACAATTTTGAGAATTAAGGTTTCTGGCAGCGACCAGAAGCTGGATATTCACAGGCTTGTTCAAGTTGTAGGTACATGATCAATAGTCAAATTAATGCTTTTTTTTAAAGTGTCCCAAAAGTTTAGTTTAGTAGTAATATCTCAGCTGATTTTGTGGTTATTTAACAGGTACAAGCAAGGCAACAGCATCCTACCAGGTTGGCACAAAGACTACAGATGTTATGCTAGAAATACTGAATTTAGACAAGAGAGAAGTCATCTCGATTGATCAATTATCAGACCAGAATGTCACAGAGGTAAATATAGTCCTCTCAGTAATATTGTTTTCTCTACCTTTCTCTGCTCATGAATAAAAAAATTAGAACCCCATCTACTAATAAGGTAACCCTAGTAATTATGTTTCATTTTTTCTTATAATGTACTTATAACTGTGGTTTTCAGGACGAGTGCAAACGGCTGCGCCAGAGCATAAAATGTGGCCTCAATAAACGTTTGACTGTGGTAAGAATGCGCACATGATATCTTCTCGTCCTGAAATTGTATATTTTACCTAAGTTGGAAACATATATATATATTTTTTTTTTGTGGTGTCAGGGAGACATCTTGAAGACGGCAGCAACACTGCAAGCCATGAGAATCAATGAGGTAGGTTAATTAAAAGCAGCAAATATCATTCGTATAAATATTAAAGATCCCCATGTTTATAGTTCTTTATTGTCCTCTGCTGTGCTTCTTATTGGTGATTTGTCGATGTAGGCTCTGGGAGCTGAGATATTAAAGTTCAAGCATCTCCGTGATCGGGCCAGTGAGAAGGGTCATAGAAAGGAATATCCTTTTTGATATTGCTATACTATATTTGTTGCACTTAGCTGACACTATTTCTCTTTGCAAGTGTTGCTGGTTATAGAATCTTTATGAGTCGTTTGAAGAGATGACCATGCCACTCGTAACGGCAAAGAATTATTTAGTTTGAGTAGTATACAACTTGACAAGTACTCCGGTCTTCCCTTTTAGATGTTAGGGTTGCGTTAATCTATATGTGAACGTATACTTTGACACTAATTGCATGGAATTTCAAGTCTTGATTTCTTAACCATCTCCCACGCTTAGAGAATGTGTAGAAAAGATAGGGCTTCTAGAATCACCTGAGGAACGCCAGCGGCTTCTGCAGGAAGTCCCAGAAGTTCATACAGATCCAAGCATGGATCCGAGTGATGCATCAGCAGAAGATGCAGGCTTGGGTACGAGGAAACAAGGTCTCCCACCTTAACCTAGGATGTGAAACAGCTATCTTACGAAAATTCCTGATTGGTGGATGCTGTTTACAATCTTCTACGTTTTTTATTTGCAGATAATCACATAAAGGCACAAAGTAAAGGTCTGCAGAAAAAAGGGGATATCCTGAACAACTTGGGAAATAATGCGCAGAAAAAATATGATGCTCCAATTTTGCGAAGCAGAAATGTCGTGCATGCTGATAAAGATGATTGTTCCAAGGTCCACAACACCTCATCAAATATCCAGGTTTGACCATACCTCCTACTCTGTTTGCAATGTAACCTCTCATTTAATTTTTAAATTTTGGTTTCACGTCATATAAATTTCTGGATACTGCAGGAAACTGGTAAAGATGACGAGGAGAGTGAAATATGGCATTATCGAGATCCAACAGGAAAGACCCAGGGACCGTTTTCTATGGTGCAGCTCCGCAGATGGAAATCTAGTGGCCATTTTCCCCCTTATCTTAGGATATGGAAAGCGCATGAGAATCAAGATGAGTCTGTACTTCTGACTGAAGCTCTTGCTGGACGATTTGATAAAGCAACTGCTATGCCAAGTTCCTCTTTGCTTCCCCAAGAACAAAAACTGTCTCCACACAACTCTGGACATACTGGCGTGGATGTGAACTGTCTTCAGAAGAACCCTACTCCAGTCAACACCAGTGCAACCTCCTCTTCGTCCTCTACTGTTGGTGTCCTTGCTAACGATCCAAAAGAGAAACAAGTTGAGGCTCATGTATCTAGCTCTGGAAAAGTTGAGGATAGTAATTCTGTTCATCTCCAGCCTCAACTTAGTTGTCCGGCGTCAATATCTGTGGTTGCAGGACATGTGGTTACTCCTGACGTAAGAAAAACTCCAGGAACTGGTCAATCCAATGCTGTGCGGGCAGATGGTAACCATAGCACAATTAAGACTGTGGAGGATGGAACAAATGGTGTTTCTGTTGCCATTAACGGTTCTGTTCATGCACCCAACCTGAATCAAGAAATCCATTTCCCTGATTTCCCCAGTCCTACACCTAAGTCGAGCCCTGAAGACTTGGAAGCTCAAGCAGCGGAGACTATTCAGTCTCTGTCTTCATGTGTTCTGGTCAAAGGACCATCTGGTGTCACATGGAGCACCACCACCACCACAACCACCGATGCTGCTACTACCACTTTAAGTGTTGTGGTCACTGGAGGACAATTTCCTCAAGTAACTCAGCAGAATGCTGCTGTTGTTTTAGCCGCACCGTCTGTGAAGCCAATTGATTTGGCAGCTGATCATGCCACAACTACTCAGAATGCTGTTGTTTTAGCTGAAACATCTCTGAAGCCAATTGATTTGGCAGCTGATCATGCCACAACTACTCAGAATGCTGTTGTTTTAGCTGAAACATCTGTGAAGCCAATTGATTTGGCAGCTGCTCATGCCACAACTACTCAGACTTCAGACAACACCCAAGTGGCTCACTCATCTGGGTGGCCGGCCATTGTGGCTGACCCCGACGAGTGTGATGAATCAGTTTCAGATCTATTAGCCGAAGTTGAAGCAATGGAGCAGAACGGTTTGCCATCTTCACCTACCTCAACATTTCACTGCGATGACGACGATGATTTGACAAAAGGGCCAGAAAAAGATTTTTTTAACCCCGTGGCACGCATGTCCCTCACACCTGGAACATGTAGATTGGATATCTCTCAGGCAAGTATTCTCGACAATGTCTCTGCCGGGAAAAGCTCAATGGGAACAGAAGCAAAAGACGACACTCCCTTCAGCCACTGCGGCACCGCTGGTCAAGAGCTCCTTCTCTTTGCACCGCCAGCGTCAGCTTCAATAAGTCACGACCTGACTCTAACGACAACGGCTCTCAGACTGGGATCAGAAACCACAGTTGAAGCTGGATCGGTCGAGAGGCTTCCCAAGTCTGTTTTGGGAGTTGGTTTGGAACCGAGCCCTAGGTCATTATCATCTCATGACTCAGCCCGTGGAAACACCGAGCGCAGTCCACGGGGAAGTCAGCAAAAGAGATCCGGTGGGCACAGCAGAGACCGGCAATGGTGGAACAACGGTCACAACAGTAGCTTCAACAACAGTCATAATAACCGGCAATGGCCATACAGCAGTAGCCATGGTTATGACCATGGATCAGGTTCGTACGCAGCTCATCCGCCCAAAGGGCTGAAAATCTGTAAATTCTATGAGAGTGGATACTGCAAAAAGGGTGCTTCTTGCAGTTTTTGGCACCCCTGATTCTCAGTTCTTGTATTTTGTATTTATTTGTTTATTTAACTCATCTCTCGAACATCCCTTTTTGTAACACCAAAGTTTCTGTACCCATAAGCCGCATGTTTTTAGTATAATTATCAAAAGCTTCTTATATAACTTTCATTTATAAGTTTTCAAGTTGCAACTAGAGGATCCCCACTGGGGATATCTCATATCTCAATCTGTTTGGCAAACAACAAGTAGGTCACTTTGAAATGCTTAAGCAACAAGTGAGTCTCACTTCCTTATTCAAGAGAAACCCGAAAGATGAGAAAACCACGAATGGTGAAACTACTCATGCTGTTCCTAGCCAAATAGAGGAGGATAGAAGACGGAAGATGCGTAGGAAAACTGATGGCAGAATACAAAATGAAAATATGGATGCATATATATGCAGCCATTGATGTTGAGACGTAAATTTTCAGACACTACTTGATGATATCAACAAAGTTTACGAAAAGGTTGTAGGCACAATATCGAGAATTAAGGTATCTGGAAGCGACCAGAAGCTGGATATTCACAGGCTTGTAGGTACTTCTTGATCAATGTTCATACTAATGACGAAGTAAGAAGAATACAAAACAACTCTCAGTTTTGAAATAAAACAAATCAGGTTTGAGTTGGCTTGGATAATAAAAATGACTCTAAATCGTGACCATGTACAGAGACGTAAGAATACAAAACAACTCAAACAAGTTATTAAATCGTAATCCTCAGAAAGCAGAAACCTTCTGCTTCTTCCATTTATAAGCGGCTTCGAGGATCTTGAGATTCGACTTCTGCAGTTCTTCAGGGAACAGATAATCAATGTATTCCACATACTCTGTTGAACCGTCTTCTCTAGTGATTGGCTTTCTCTTCTTGAGCTTCTTGGGGAGCTTCGACTGTACAACACTAACATCCCCGAGCATACCAAAGCTCGCCTCCATGTTCAGCCAATCCTCCAACAGCGTAGTTCGTTCTTCCTTGAGCTCCGGTGTGGAGTCTTTGTAGTGTGTGTAGGCTCTATCGAAAATCTCTCTGGCGCGTCTGATGCAGTCTTTTTTGTGTTGAGTAATAACATCATCATCTTCTTCTTCTTCTTCTTCTTCTTCTTGTTCCGCAGCAGCAGAAGCTTCAAACTTCGCAAAACTAACCCACACCTTGTAATGCTTTGTGCGGTCCAAGAGCCGCTCATATAAAGCTCGTGTCCTCTCTAATTCCCCTTGCGATATCTCAAAATCAATGTATGCCTTCCATAACAGCTCGGGCATGTCAAGAGCAGGCTGAGATATTGCAAGTTCAAAAATAGCTCTAGCGCGTTCTGTTTCAGCAAGAGACATCTCAAACTCAGCATACTTGCTCCAAGCATAGCTATTCTCAGGAGACCATTCGAGATACCGCTCGTACAGTTTTCTACATCTATCTATGTTTTCCAACTGGAGTTCGATCTCAATGTATTTCTTGAATATCTTGCCCTTTGGAGCTCTTCCAATCGCATTCCCTAGAACCAGCCGAGCACCCGTGAGGTTCGATTGCCTGATCTCAAACTGTGCAGCGAGCAACCATATTTTGGCAAAAGAGAATTTGGTGTGGGGGATAAGCTTGAGGCATGCTCTGTATACTTGTCGTGTACGCTCCACATCTTCGGTCTCAATCTCTTCATACAGTGCATAATTAATCCATAGGTAGATGTATCTTTGCCAGTATCGTTTCTCCTCGGCGGGTGGAGCATTAGCTATGGCCCTCTCATAGATTTCTCTCACCCTATCCTTGTTCCCTAAAGTCTCCTCCTCTAACCTAAGGTAATCGAACCACGAATCATAGTTCAAAGGGTTCTTCCTCACTTCATCTTCATACTGAGACCTTCTCCTCCCAACAATGGCGTCCTCAATGCCTTCCTTATCCCCATACTGTTTCTCAAACGCCACAAACCTTGTGTACAAATCCTCGGCTCTTCCTTTAGGGATATGATCAAGAGCAAGCTTGTAGATACCCCTAGCACGTTCTACTTCCTTGCATCGTTCTTCGAATTCAGCAAACGCCACAAAGAGAATCTCAGCTTCTTCTTCATCGTATTCAAGCTTCTTCGTGGCGCGTTCGTAAACCTCCCTAGCAAGCTCAACTCCACCACGCTTCATCTCAAACTTTGCATATCGAATATAAGCAGAAACTTTCGGATGGCAAAGAACAAATCTCTTGTAGATCGATCTTGCACGCTCGATTTCGTTATACCTAAGCTCGAATTTAACAAAAGAGAGCCAACCTTGTTGATCCGGTGAACAATCCATCCACCGCTCGAATATCTGTCTAGCTCTGGCGATATTGCCAAGCATCTCCTCCATGTGTATATACTTAGACCAGAGCTGGTCCACGCGAGGGAGAATCGTGACGGCTCGATCCCAAACGTTTCTCGCAGAGTTGACGGATTTGTTCTTCATCTCCGACTCCGCGTACTTGACCCTGAGCGTATGGTTCCGGTATTCGCCTTCCAAGGCTCGTTCCCACACGCTCTTAGCACGCGCGTAATCCTTCTGCGACTCTTCCCAACGCGCATAGTTTACCCAAACTTGGATACCGCATCGTCCTGGGCTGCGGATCTGGTCCTCAAACTCCTTCCGGCGGCGGAGTCTGTAGTCGGAAAGTTCAGCCGAATCAGTGATTCTCTGATTAGGCGGCCGGATCTCAGCCTCTTGCCTCTCTCGAGCTTCCCTTAGAATCTGCTCGGTGGTGATTTGCACCGGCGCCGGGGTCTTGTTCTTCACCCGCGTCGGCCTTGGAAGCTTCACGTCGGAATATTTGCCGGAGTCCATGGCGTTTTGCGTTATTTTGTTGAATTTTCCTTTTTCTGAGATTTCAGGTTGTTGGAAAAGAGTGAATGAAGAAAGGGTTCGATCCTAATTCTCTTATATAGACGATTATCAATGAGATTGTTTCCAATTCCGATTTGTATTGTGATTTGATTTTCGCCAAAAAAGGAAAAAAACTTGTTGTTTGTAGTTAGTTGGGCTCTATTTGTTACCTTCATGAGTATCGGCCCATTTAATTTATTTGGGCTTTATTTGTTACCTTCATGGGTATCGGCCCATTTAATTTATCTGCTAACATTTCGAAACAGTTATGAAGAAAAGAAAGAAGAATGGGAGGGCACCGCCGTAAAACGGGAACAGATCGGAAGAAGATGAGCGAACGATAGAGAGAGAGAGAGAGAGAGAGAGAGAGAGAGAGAGAGAGGGGAAGACTTTGAAGAAGATTGAGAAGAGAGAGAGAGAGGTTTGCGATGAGTGAAGGCTCGAGCGGAGAAGTGAAGAGGACGGTAATGGAAGAAGAGAAGTCGGAAGAGCAACAAGGGAGAGGATCTCTGGAGAAAGGAAGATCGTGCAAAGGCTATCTTTATTACTCTTCCACTCTCAAATCCAAGGCTAAAAACCCTCGCTGCGTCGGAATCCCTCGTACTCTCCGTCAAGGTATTTCGCTGTTTTCTCCTCCAGGCTCCTTGGCTGCTTCTGTTATGCTAGTGTTCCTGTAATTGAATCGTCGCTTATTCCGAATTTGGTTAGAATCATATGTTACATGAAAATTTGGTTGCGATAAATGGTTGAGAGATGTGAAAATTTGGTTCCGTAATTCAAAAGTATAAAATCAGAATCATCCCTCTTGGCTATTATGCTATATTGGGTGAACTGAAGAGAGATGTGTTTTTGCTTTTTGTTTCGTTCCAAGGGATTCTGCATACAGTAATGAATGATATTTCACAACATTTTCAGTTCCTGATTACGTTGTTGGACAATCTGAAGCTGAAGCTTCTAAAGAAGGGCGGACCCTAGCGGATTTTTACTATGGATGTTTGGGTTATTCAGTCTACATGACTGAAAAAGACTCATCTGCCATGAAGCAACCTACAAAGACCCATCTTCCCGTTTGTGTCGGCCTTGAGGTTTCACACTCATCACTTTCCTCCATATTCATTGCCTTGCCAAGTGTAACTTACATCTAGGTCTTGCTGTCATTTGACTGTTACCTGCTGACATTACACCCGGTTAAGCTGTCTGGTCAAATCTGCTTATTTCGGTTGATACATATTGCGAACTCGATAATCTTCACTTCACTGGCATCAAAGAGGAATATGGTCTTCTACTTAGTAATATTTGCAATCTCTATATCAAATTCTTATGTCCATGCAGATACTAGCAGATAGAAGATTAGCTTCTAGCAACACTTCATCTGTTCCAGCCCGTGTTCAAAATAGAAATGGTACACCAAATCCACTCTCACTCACCCGTTTACAACTATGAAATGTGTCCTGCCTCGTTTATGCCTATCATTTTTCTTTCTATGCTCTAGATTCTCGGGAGTTGCCTCAGCACCAGAAACAGAAACCAGCTCCAGCCCCAACCACAAACACAGAAAACGGCTTCGTAACCAGGTAAGCAAAGAGCCTTTCCTTTAGCTGGTGACAGTCTACCTTTCAGATTTGACTTGTTGTGGCGTAATTGGTAATGGAATTGGCATTTGACTAGAACGCCTAATTGATTGTCAAGGAAAAATATACAAACATCAGATTACAGATCCTTGCAGTAGTTAGACTAACCAATAATCAGTCCTATCTACCATAAAAAGCCATGTATGATAGTCATAACTAACACACAATATTCGTTCATTTTGGTGGGAATGTATCAGGTTCACAAGAAACGCAAACCTGGTAGCATCAGGGGTGATGAAGAACCTGAAGAGAGTGGGCAACTATGTCAAAGAGACTGTGGACGAGTCCATGGACCCATATCGAAAGCGACCAAAATGAAGAAGAAACGTTTTATATTAAATTGTGGAGACAAAACCAAAAAAAAAAAAAAAAAAAAAAAAAGAAGATCACAGGTGAGACGACAGGATTTGACACACTGTTTTTGATTCTCATCTTGAATTCTCAAAATAAAAAAAACAACCAAAAAAAAAAGCTGGATTGATATCTTAAAGCAGCCCATGTACCAAAGTGATTAGTTATGACTACGAGAACAGTAATGTGTCCACCTTCCTCAATTTTGGTTTTACTGATACATATTCATATGCCAAAGGGAGTACAGTTTTACTCATATATGAGCACTGTCAATATGTACTTTTCTTCTTGATGGTTAAAAAAACTTGATATATGAACACTGACTGTCTGCAACATTACTCATAGATTATCAGTTTTTTACCGAAATTCCAACAGAAGAACCAGGTACGGTAATGACAAATCTAGGCTCCAGTGTTCATTAACAAAATAAAAAATAATTGATACCAAACAAAAACAGTTCTTTGTATTTGAACTATCTTCTATATGATTGTCTTGTTCGTTCATCATGTGGTTGTATTTTTTGTTTCTATTGAATTCTTTTTTTGGACAACTTGGTTTTTCGGACAACATGTTCCTCTTACAGTCAAGTTAACAGAGCTTAATTTTATTAATTTTTAAAAAACCTATGAGTGATTTGATGATGAGACGGTGAAGTTTAGAGCATCCACATTGGTAATAAAATGTGGATGTCTTTAAATATAAAATTATTAAAATTTGAGTAAAAGGAAGAAAGAGAGTGTTTTTGGTTGAAATAATGGGGTGTATTGAAATATAAAATTAATAAAATTTAAGTAGAAAGAGAAAATAGTGAGTAGTTTTGGAGAGATTGTGTCTCCGGGAAGACATAAGAGAGTGAAATTAGGAGTATGTTTAAATATAAAATTAATAAAAGTTAAGTGAAATGATGAAAGAGAAGGTATGAAGTTGAGTAAAAGGATGAGAGAGTGTATTTTTAATATTTTTTTATCTGTGAGACATCACATTTTATGTGCAATGTGGATGGTCTTAAGGAATTTTAGAGATTATTAGCAGATGGGGTACAGTAATTAAAATGGAATATCCAAAGAATTAACTAAACAAGAATTTGAGTTTGGGAAACGTGCCCATTTTGGAAAGACGAAGGCTCATGCTTTCTCTATCATCGTCGTCCGTCTGTTTCTTTTGATGGTGCAGAGACGTCTTTGCGATTCCAATGGGAGGATCAGAGATAAAACCAAGAACAGAATATCCATAAGAACCAAACCCATCTTCAAAGTTTTCCCCTTTCTCTCTCTTCTTTTGACCATCTTCAGAATTTCATTTGCATTCTTCCACCCGATCCAAATTTGATTCCATTCTAGGGTTTCTACTTTGCAAATCAATTTTGCTTCTCCTTTTGATGGCCGCTTACGCGAATTATCTCCGGGTGGCACGTCTTGGAGCTAGTTCAGGTGTAAATTTGTCGACTCTCAGATCAATCGGTTCTCCAAATCCCACATTTGACAGGACTCTGTTCGATCACCACGAGATTCGCTCTTCTTCTTCATCCTTGGTAGCATCTTCTCTGTACAGACAATCACACGCCAGATTCATATCTCAACTTGTCAAGACCAATGGGAAACGTTTGTATCTCGTCGATACACTCGCTTTGGTAAATAACCCTTTCTTGCTCTCTTCTTTTTTAGTTGCCTAATGATTTTACTCAACCTTGAAGATGATTGTTTTGAATTGTCTTATCTCTTACTAATTCCCTAGGCAAGATTGTGAAGGTTTTAAAAAATAAGAAGGAACTCTTCTATATCATAATTTGTGTAACTTTCTTGATTTTTGAAATGGGACAAGAGAATGGTTATATTCAAGATCGGAGTCATCTAGGACTAACATGCCTTGTCTTAAGGTTATAGTTCAAATGAGGATTTGGCATGTCGTTTTTTCAGGTTAGGAGCTTAGAAGCACAAGGCCTGCCTTCAAAGCAAGCCGAGGCAATAACGGGTGCTATAACCGAAGTTCTGAATGATAGCTTGGGAGTCGTGTCTCAGTTGGTTGTCTCCAAGGGAGAGATGCAGAAAGTAAGTTTCTATTGTGAGATCGACAACAAGGCTCTGTTTTTTTATAGCAGGCAGCTTTAAAGGTCTAACCTTTTAACCTTCTTGTTTCTGGTAGGCTGAAATGACACAGGAATCAAACTTATCCAAGTTCAAAAGTGAAATTAACAGTTCGCTGGTAAGCCATGTTTCCACTTTTTATTTTCACTGCATTATTGTGTTTTACTCTCATTTATTATGAAACCTTGATTCGGAGATATTGTTGGATAAAAAGCGGTTTATGTATAGGATCACCATTTCTCATTGCTGCAACACGAGAATGAGAAACTCCGCAATGACATAGAGCGAATCCGCACCGATATAAGGTCAGCAACCTCTAGAGTTTGATTTGCTATAGACTCAGTGCAGTGACTAATAAAATGTACATTGCAGGCACGAGATCGACAAAGTCACAGCAGGACAACGGTTGGACTTGAATCTTGAAAAAGGGTCAGAGAAACAGCTACCTTCTTTCTCTCTTCATTAACCCTGTTTTTAGGTTACAACTTTTAAAAATTCGCTGTGGTATGTTTCGATAATGGTGCAGGAGGATAAGAGATGAGCTAACAAATCAAAACGCCGAAACTTCTAACCTTACAAACAAACTTGACCGTGTTAGTATTCTCATGTCTGGTTTCTGTGCATTTGTTTGTATTTTTTTGCAGCAAAAGTTGTTTATATATTGTTTACTGTTTTTTTTTTTCGATCTCTCTCAGGAGATTCACACTTTGAGAGCTCAGTTGGAAGCGGCCAAGTACGAGGTGATCAAGTACTGTATCGGTACACTTGTATCCATCTCTGCTGTTGGTCTCGCTGTCCTTCGGATCGTCATGTGACTTCTCTCCATCGGACAGTGTTTAATGACCAAACTCATCTTTCCTGTTTTGTTTCTTCTAAATTCTGGGATGAAATCTTGGTCTGCTCTCTCCATCTTGTGAATCATTCGTATGTTTAATGTACTAATTTTATTTCCTCATTATATGGAAAAGTAAAAAAGAAAGAAATGAGATTTGCTATCAACGTATATGATGATGCTTCTTCAACCTATATGAATACTACAGTACACATATAATAATATCATTGTATGTGGAAAACGTTCTTCAGATTACGAACCAAACGCCAGTTCTATCCCAGAATTTAGAAGAAACAAAACAGGAAAGATGAGTTGGTCATAAAAAAGAAAGAAAATGTTTAATATTATATTTTATTATAATATTATTTAAAATATAATAAATTAACATTAATCTATGATTGTGCATATTAAATGTAAATATCAGGTTATTTAATTGAATCATAATTAGATCAAATAATATAAATCTTATTATTAAAAACATTATAACTTATAAAATTTCAAAAATTCAAAAATTCAAAATTAGTAAATATTATACGGCAATATGGTGGGACGAGTTAGTATTATGTTTNAATACTTTTTTCCCTTGAATAGTTGCCTCAATATCAATTATTCGTTTACTTGAAAATAAAATAGTAACATCCAAAGAATCATCATAATATAAAGCGAGTCCACCACTCGCACCGCACGGTTCGACCGTGTATAATTTACTATAACCAAAATGAACTTGAAATTTTTGCATAAAAGAAAAATCTTGTTTAGTTTCCGAGAGAAATAAAAATTCTGGCTTATGTTTTTTCCAAACCTCCCGCAAAAAACCTATTGTGTACCGATTCCNATAGCACGCTAATTCAAGGCAGATTAAAAGGATGAATTAGTCCATTTTAACACTCATAAATATATAATTTATGACATTTGATTTTAATAAAACAATTGGTTGTGTGGTAATATAAATTCACATTATAACAAAGTTTACAATTAAGATTACATCGATATATATATATATATTTAACTAACTCATACTATCATCATAATAATATCCACCATATGCAGCATGTATCTCCTCCTCAACCAATTCTCCCTGCATTATCTTATCAGCATCAATTCCGGAGACAAAAGGTATCTCTAGATTCTGAAGTGAACCCAGGGCCGTCACCGTTGGTATCTCCTCCGCATGACCATTTATTAATCCATCAATTAATTCATCAATTATTCCATTCATACCATTACATACCAGAAGAGGGAAAAATTTTAAAATATTAATAAAAGATGAGGTAAACGCCCCATTCGCATAACATGGTGTGACCGAAAACAACTCATTGTGAACCCCATGAAACAGTAACTTATGACTCAGATCATGATCGAAACCAGCCCATGTATCAGTCCAAGTTAAACATAATTGAAAAAACCCCTCCCTGTCTTTGCCACGTGATTTTGTCCCCGAAGCTGCATACATAAGTGATGAAATTTTTTTTTCCCTTAATATTTCCACTTTGGTACCAGTGAACCGAGTAATTACTAAAAGAAACATAACCATCATAATAATATTAAAAGATGAGTTGAACTCACCATTCTTACTACACGATTTAACCGTAAACAACTCGTTGCAAACCAAAAGAAACTGAAAAAAACATAGATGTAGACACTTGCTTTGAATCCGAAAGAGAGAAAAAACATAGCATTTGCTTCTTCCGTACATTCTGGATAAAGCTTATTCGCAACCTGTAACCCCCGCCATGATCGAGACCATGCACATTCCTGCTCTTCACTATCATCCCTTAAATTCAGATTTCGAAGAGACCCCCTCAGATTTTGGGTTTGATGAGACCTTACCTTCTGCGAGATGGACCTCACCGAGTTGCCCCGAGGTCTTAGTTATCACTTTCTTCCTTGGAGAAATGATGCTTTGCACCATTCGCTTCTTTGACCCCGCACCAAGGAGATTACTCTTGGGCTTTGCTATCTGTTTCCGCCGGTTTAAATTGGTACCAGCCCCACCTGAAAATTTCACCTCCTTGTCCATTGCTGATTTCAGCTCATCCAACGTGTGGTCCTCCCCACCATCCAGTACCAACATCAAACCATCATCATCTGCCATAATCAAATCAGCCTCTTCCGAAGCACCTTCCCGTATTTCCATATCCTCCCCTGAACTCTCCAAAAGACCTGCGTCATGATCTCCATGGTCCCCTATGTCATCAACCTCAACCCCCGGCTCACTAACCTCACCCTCCACCCCTGAAACAGCACCCTCAACCCCGACCATATGTTCCGTAATTGGGTCGTGAAGCAAGACTGGATCAGTAGGGAGCAGTTCCCCTGATGTTAAAATTTCAGGGGACTTACCTCTCGAAATCTCCACCGTTGTTGCGCCATTATCATCATTCTCAAACAGCAGGCCTCTACGAACTGGTTTCCCCACAACCTTTGGTACCTCTCCATTAGTCTCGAGGTCAGCACACTCGTTTCGGACCAGATTTTGTACCGATGTACCGCTGTGAAAAGCTTCAAGCATTGTCCGCTCCTGCGCTGATAAAAACTTTCCCATATCCGAAGTTCTCAATTCATTCAGCCCCGAGGTTGAAATCCTGTACCTTTTAGTCGTCTCCTTTGGGGCCAGATAACCTGATGAAAGGGAGGACTTGGAGCCTCTCTCCCGGTATTTTCTATCACCTTTCTGTGGGCCATAACGATGCTCCTTACCGATGTGGTTGTGAACCGATGTATCCCTTGATTCGTGGATCTTTCCTTTCCCTTTGTCCTGCCCTTGAGAAAATCTGTTGGAAGATTCAGTTTGTTGTTGAGCCAAGTTTTCCCCTAGACCTTGCGTTGTCGCATCTTTATAGCTAACAACGTTCACACCCCGTTTGGATTCGTCCGACTTGTTTTCATAGCTCTCTGCCCTTTCTTCCCTTTGAGAGCACATGGATTGGTCATGGCAGAGACTAAAACAAGTCCTGCAATATCCGAAGAGTCTTTCATACCGTAGTGATATAACCGTCTCCTCACCGCCGTGGAATTCAACCGTAGTCTCAAAGCATAGTGGTTTGAAACCATCCAGGATGACTTCCACTCTGCCATTGTCGAGATCCACGTCTTTCACAACACCTAAGGCTTCTCCGATGCTTCGGAACGTCTGATCAGCCCAGAACTTTATCGCTGAGGGATATCTGCGATCAACCACAGGTTCCCACCGAACTAGGGAAATCATCCAATAATCGAAGTGGAACGGCTCCATCTTCAAGATCTCCGTAATATCCTCTTCTCTGTCAAAGTCGAATTAGAATCTACCTATTCCTAAATCCGCCGCAGCAACCCTTTCTTCCACATTCAGTATATGTGGAAGCATATGAAGCAGAACCTTCATATCCTGCTTCTTGGGATTCATACATCTCGACAATGTAGGAATCAGGTGGTGAGGACTTTGCCTCGTGATGAAGAGGAGGCAAAGGTGGTGGTTATGAAGGTTTCATCAAACCTAAAGACCAATTTAGCAATACTAAATTAGTTTTTCATTATGCGGATTATGAGCTGGAATTGTCAGGGACTCGGGAATCGGTACACAATAGGTTTTTTGCAGGAGGTTTGGAAAAAACATAAGCCATAATTTTTATTTCTCTCGGAAACTAAACAAGATTTTTCTTTTATGCAAAAATTTCAATTTCATTTTGGTTATAGTAAATTATACACGGTCGAACCGTGCGGTGCGAGTGGTGGACTCGCTTTATATTATGATGATTCTTTGGATGTTACTATTTTATTTTCAAGTAAACGAATAATTGATATTGAGGCAACTATTCAAGGGAAAAAAGTATTCTTGTCGTTTATTTACGGGGATCCGGTACCGAAAAATTGAGATCAAGTGTGGGAACGGTTAACCCGAACAAGCACAACACGAGACGCCCATTGGTTTATAATTGGCGATCTAAACGAAATCACGGGAAATAATGAAAAACAAGGAGGAAATTTAAGACCTGCATCCTCCTTCATGTCCTTCAATCTCATGATACAACATTGCGGTTTTCTGGAATTTCAGTGTCTTGGAAATACCATGTCCTGGAGGGGAAGACGGAATTCGAAAATTGTTCGGTGCCGTCTGGATAGGGCCTTAGCTAATGAGGATTGGCATGAAATTTTTTCTCATTCATATGTCGAATACTTGGCAATGATTGGGTCGGACCATAGGCCAATTGTTGCCACCATTGAGGATAAAATACCGCGGAAACGGGGCCAGTTTCGGTTTGATAAACGGTGGATTGGACGGGACGGCCTCATGGACACAATTTCAAAGGGCTGGGAAATCAACACAGGTGGCAATGGATCCTCATTCATAGAAAAAATAACGAATTGCCGAAGAGAAATATCAAAATGGCGGAAAAATTATTTGCCATACGGCAAGGAGAAAATTAGAGACTTACAACAAGCTTTAGAGGAGGTCCAGAATGATGATAACAGCACTCCCGAGGAATTGATGGATATTACGAGGAAACTGAAAGAGGCTTATTTAGATGAGGAGTTATTTTGGCAACAGAAAAGTCGCACATTATGGGCAACGGTGGGGGACCGAAATACAAAGTTCTATCACGCGCAAGTTAAGCAAAGACGAGCGCGAAATCGGATTACTGGACTACATAATGCATCAGGATCTTGGGTTACCTCGGATAAAGAAGTGGAACAAGTGGCGGTTAACTATTTCGAGGATTTATTCACATCAACTTCCCCGACGGATTTCGAGGATGCTCTCAGTGATATTCCGGCTTTAGTTTCGGAACAGAACAATGATATGCTCACGGCAATGGCTACGGAAGAGGAAGTTCGCAGAGCCCTTTTTATGATGCACCCAGAAAAGGCTCCGGGCCCGGACGGAATGACGGCTCTATTCTTCCAACGATCATGGCAAATTATAAAGACAGATGTAGTAGGACTGGTCAACGGGTTTCTGGAAACAGGTTCCTTTGATCAACGGCTGAACATGACTAACATTTGCCTAATCCCGAAGATAGGACGGCCCACTCGTATGACGGAATTACGACCTATAAGTCTGTGCAATGTGGGCTATAAGATCATCTCGAAGGTTTTATGTCAGAGGCTAAAGAGACTGCTACCAGACCTGATTTCAGAGACCCAATCAGCCTTTATATCAGGGAGACTGATCTCTGATAATATTTTGATTGCACAGGAGATGTTTCACGGTCTACGTACCAACAAATCTTGCAAAAGTAAGTTTATGGCAATTAAGACGGATATGAGCAAAGCATATGACCGGGTAGAATGGCCATTTATTGAACACCTGTTGAGGAAATTTGGTTTTGCGGAAAAGTGGATTTCATGGATGATGTGGTGTATCCAATCGGTACAATATAAGGTACTTATTAACGGTGACCCCAAAGGGCAAATTACGCCATTCAGAGGACTGCGGCAAGGCGACCCATTATCACCCTATTTATTTATACTTTGTACGGAGGTCTTGATAGCCAATATACGGAAAGCAGAGAGAGAGAAATCACTTACGGGGTTGAAAGTGGCGAGGGCAGGCCCAGCAGTCTCGCACTTACTCTTTGCGGATGATAGTTTGTTCTTCTGTAAGGCTACGACACACCATATTACATATACTTAAACAATACGAGTCAGTCTCAGGGCAACAAATTAATTTTTCAAAATGTTCCCTAATGTTCGGACATAAAGTACAAGATACGGTTCAGGACGAGATAAAACAATTGTTAGAAATACAAAATATGGGAGGGGTGGGTACTTATCTGGGTCTCCCAGAAAGTCTCGGAGGAGCAAATAGCAAGATTTTTAATTTCGTAGTCGAAAGACATAATGACAGAGTTAATGGATGGACATCAAGGCTACTAACCAAAGGGGGTAAAGAGGTCCTACTCAAATCGGTAGCATCGGCTATGCCGACTTTCGTTATGTCATGCTTTCGACTACCCAAGTCTATTACCGCAAAATTAACTAGTGCGGCAGCGCGTTTCTGGTGGAGTTCCGACGGACACCAAAAAGGGATGCATTGGATAGCCTGGAAGAAGATGTGTCGGAGCAAATCAGATGGAGGAATTGGATTCCGAACAATAGAGGAATTCAACACGGCACTGCTGGCAAAACAACTATGGCGGCTTTTGGAAAAACCAGATTCGTTATTTGCTCGAGTTTTTAAGTGTCGGTACTTTCGGAACACAGACCCATTAGATCCTATAAGATCATACTCCCCGTCCTTTGGATGGAGGAGTATTATTTCGGCTAGACCTTTGGTTTCAAAAGGGCTCATTAAAAGAGTTGGTTCAGGTGGCTCCATCTCAGTATGGAATGATCCTTGGATACCATCTTCTCCCCCGAGGTCAGCAACATGTAAGGGGTATAATTATTACCCTAATCTTAGGGTCAATCACTTGGTTGATCCAGCGACACAAATGTGGAATTGGGAGTTGATAAATGCAATTATCGACCCGACCGATGTGGAAATTATTCGCGGTATTCCCATCAGTAGTACATACCGACCAGACATTCTTGGTTGGCACTATACAAAAACAGGAAAATATACGGTAAAGTCGGGATATAAGATTGAACAACAAAATCAAGACAATGGCGGAAATTACTTCTACGGTCCGGATATAAAGAAATTACAGGCACATACATGGAAATTAACATGTCCACCAAAATTGCGACACTTCATTTGGCAAACCATTTCGGGATGTCTCTCGGTTTCAGCAAATTTACGCGCTCGAGGAATAAATTGTGATACACAATGTCCTCGGTGTGGAGCAGAAGGGGAAACGATTAATCATGTCCTGTTTGAATGCCCACCAGCGCTACAAACATGGGCACTCTCTCATATTCCATCGGCCCCGAGAGTTTTCCCGATGACATCGGTTTTCTCCAATTTGGATCATCTTTTTTGGAGACTCCCAAAAGAGGAAAGGAACTCAATGTTTCCTTGGATTATGTGGAATATTTGGAAAGCAAGGAACGACAAGGTGTACTCCAATGTGGATAGAAATCCACAAGAGATCCTGCGGATAGCGGAATCAGAAGCAATAACTTGGGAAACGGCACAGTATAGCGAACCAGACATAACTTCCCAACAAGTCGTTCATAATACGGGTCAACAAGATGAAAATAATGGACTGGCATGCTATATTGACGGTTCGTGGAAGGAAACGGATAACTATTCTGGTTTAGGATGGTTCTGCTTTCAGGAGGGAGTCGAAGGGGTAATTATGGGGTCCCGTAATCTGCGAAGAAGTTTATCCCCGCTGCACGTAGAATTGGAAGCGCTCATCTGGGCGATGCATTGTATGATTGCAAATCACAAGACGGCGATAGCCTTTGCAACGGACTGCTCAGAGTTGGTGAAGATGGTATCTACACCCAAGGAGTGGCCGGCTTTTACACTACATTTGGAGGAGTTCAAGAGGAGCAAGGAGGTTTTCACTTTTTTCTCTATCACACACATCCCACGCGCAAGCAACACAGTGGCAGACAAGTTAGCACGAGGTGCTCGCGTCTACCCATCAGATTTCACTTTTGTAAACTCGATACCCCCGATTTGGTTCACTGAATCGGAATAGGTATTAAAGCTGTTGACAAAAAAAAAAAAAAAAAAAATATCCACCATATGGTAACATCATATAACTTTTATAACAATTTACTTTTTTTTTTAGATAGCAAACATTGTTATCATTTAAAATTATAAAAATCACATAATCATGAAAAAATTCATTAAAATTTAAGTTAAACAATTTTCGTGAGTGTTTGGTTTACATAATGTTTTTTATTCCATATAAATTTCACAAAAAATAATGTATTAAAAATTATTGACCGCACACATATTACACAACAAATTAACAAAATATTATCTTCTCACTAAAAACTTAAAAATTAATAACACTTAAGTTAGATCTTACTTCTTATTTCATCTTTTTATATTTCAAAATTTAATCTACCAAAAAATTTATTATCGTGCGGATGCGCAGGTTAAAATCTAGTTTGACCCATGAACAGTTTTTGGGTGTGCGGGTTAAAATCATTGTATTATTCAATAATGGAATTGAATCTCGTGAAACTTTAGATGTTGTGATTGATAGATGTTTTGAACTGCAAAATATTCGTGAGTTCTGCAGTACATTAAGGTTTTAACCCGCACACCCACACGGTACACGCGCATACTTAACCGGATAACCAACATCCTCTAACCATTTGTAGACCTCAAAGGGGTGTTTGAACAGAATCAGCATCCACATGTTACCAAGAGTCAAAAATCTGTCCATCCTAGGTTTCGTGAATGACCATTATCGCACCCTCATATCCTTAGCTTCTCTCAGAATATCCTCATATCCTTTCAAAGACATATTGAATAGTATACGATACCTTCCACATTTGTCAATGACTTTATCAACTTGCTTTTTGCCTTCTACACCACCCTGGAATCATGAAAAGAGTTAATAGTTAGAACAAGCATGACCAGCAAGATGATCAGATAAAGACAAACAGAAGGAGACTAAATACCTCGATAAGAGTACTCGTATCAAGATTCTCCAAGGAGGTTTATCACTTGGGAATCCTTTAATATACCAAAGAAAGAAAAAAAATGATAGATTAATAGAAACTTCTACCATAATGCACTAGCTAGCTTAAACACCAATCTGTCTGTCGGGACTCGCTGTGTCTAGTTTACATTTTGTTCCAGAAAAACGTGGCTTCTGGTCTTACAAATATGCATAAGAAGAGGCTATATATGGAGAAGAGGGTTGAGATGTGATTATTTGGATAGTCTATACTGTTTCAGTTCTTTCTGAAATAAAAAGCACTCCAAAAGGCATTAGTTAAGTGGTCGGAGAAGATGAAGTACCTGATGCATGCTCCAGTGCGTTTGAAATAGACGAGAGTTGCAATCACCAATCCAGTCGTCGTATGTCCACGTCCCATTTGACAATTGAAAATTATCTCCGTCAGCCTGAGATATCTTCCTAATCTGCAAACACACATGTATGGTAATATTTTAATATACCTAGCAAAATTCCAAATGGAGAGAGATAAGATCATTCAAGGTTGTCTACTTAGAGGAATGGCATAAAAATAAATTGTCCTAGCCTGGTGTTTCGCTAAAGTTGCCCACAAAATTAAAATGATGTAACTAATTTCGTAAGCATAGGCCTTACCAACGCATCAAAATCTGTTTCTTTTGGTGACTTTTCATCCGTTACAGGAACACGTTCATAATCGACAAGGTAGCCTTCAGCTTGTAGTTGTTCGTAAACCTAGATCCAGGGAAGTGTATAAGCAAAAACCTCAAAACCCCATAAAAGGTTGCATGCTCTGTATCATACACATATGATGCTTCATTCCAATGTCCTACCTCAAGCAGCGTCTTTAAAGAATCATTTGAGACTGGCTCCCATTGGTCCAACATCTGACCATCAGTGACAAGTATCTTACTCCCATATCTGCCAGGCAAAATGGTCAAATACACCCAAAGCAAATACAATTGATACCAACAAAGTTAGATCATTTAAAGAACCTAATGGTTACAAAATATACCTAGACGCCTCCATGAGAATATATCTTTTTTTAACTGTGCTTCTATTTTGCTCTACCTTTACCCTGTTGATTCCCTGATCAAAAACATTTAACTTAAGGTCACAAATGAAAGGTTCCACGCATACTCTGATTCACTATGTTAATGGAGATAATGTTCTTCTACCCAACAAACTAATGTATAGCATGTATAAAAAGGCTAATTAATGCCCAACAACATGTGTTTCCGAATGGACCATGGCATGATGCTCCTCTCTTTGGTTTTTCTTCTTTTTAAGTTTCAATATTGTTTACCCAAAAAAAAAAGTTTCAATATGATTATCACTTAGGTTTACTACTTATTGATCATGTTTAAACTTAAGGAAATTTAGTCCTTATCACCAAGAAACACAACAACTACTAAAGCAAATTGGTAATTGGTACGTATGAGTCGGTTAAATGTCGAACCCAAAGTGAATTTATTGTAAACTGAAAAAAAAAAAAAAAAAACATCATTAGAAAATTTGTATTTTGTATAAAAATGGTCATGTATTTAAAATGTGTTATATAATTCACGCATTTACTTCCATGCTTGTAAAATATGACTTTTTATTATTAATTTGGAAAAAAAATTAATGAAGGTTGATAATTTGGTAGTTTATTGGTAGGTTTTGTATATATTACATTTTAAATTGTAGAGTAATGACACTTCAAATCTTTTGATTTTTAGGCCAACACTTAAAAGCTTAGTCAACTAAAATCAGTCGAGGAATAACTCCCAAGTTTATAGAAATTTCGTAGATATAAAAAGTCAACAATTTTAGTGATGCGAATTGCGAGCGGTGGTAGTTCGTGCTAATCTCAAAGATATGGTCAACGAATGTTATTATATATATAGAGTGCAAAAATTGGCTATATTGATTATTGCACGTCACTAAAAGTCGCATTCAATCTCCCCAAAAATAAGCAGAGTAATAAATTAGTCAATCAGAGAGTGTGCCCATTGTTATAAAAGTCAGAAAAATTGTGCGCACAAATAAACGTGAGTGAATTTTTGTGGAGTCCACCGTTACTATGCATACACAGTAACTTATCTTTTTAACTCTATATATACGAACGTTTTCGTTCGATTGTAAAACATAAGTTACAACTTCACAACTTCAATAAAATCAAAATCTCTCTCTCGCTTCTTTATATTATCAGTATCCCGATCTTCTACCGGGTATAATATTTTTGTCTTTATTAATATTTATCTTTATGATAAATTATATTTCTTTTTATAACACGTTATCAGCACGATCACTCTTCATTATAGCTAAATATATATTCATAATATATACCCTACCATAGCAGGCGGTATGTTGCCTCTATAATAATTTATTATTTTACAGTGGTTGTTTAATGCACCACTATTTACTAAATATTATAGAGAGCGGTTTGTCGCCTCGTTATTATTATATCATGGTTGCTAAATGCACCATTATTATTTACTGTTAATATTATAGTGGACGTCTCAGACGCCACCATTATTATTTATTGTTAATATTATAGTGGACGTCTCAGACGCCACCATTATTATTTACTGTTAATATTATAGTGGACGTCTCAGACGCCACCATTATTATTTATTGTTAATATTATAGTGGACGTCTCAGACGCCACCATTATTATTTATTGTTAATATTATAGTGGACGTCTCAGACGCCACCATTATTATTTACTGTTAATATTATAGTGGACGTCTCAGACGCCACCATTATTATTTATTGTTAATATTATAGTGGACGTCTCAGACGCCACCATTATTATTTACTGTTAATATTATAGTGGACGTCTCAGACGCCACCATTATTATTTATTGTTAATATTATAGTGGACGTCTCAGACGCCACCATTATTATTTATTGTTAATATTATAGTGGACGTCTCAGACGCCACCATTATTATTTACTGTTAATATTATAGTGGACGTCTCAGACGCCACCATTATTATTTATTGTTAATATTATAGTGGACGTCTCAGACGCCACCATTATTATTTACTGTTAATATTATAGTGGACGTCTCAGACGCCACCATTATTATTTATTGTTAATATTATAGTGGACGTCTCAGACGCCACCATTATTATTTACTGTTAATATTATAGTGGACGTCTCAGACGCCACCATTATTATTTATTGTTAATATTATAGTGGACGTCTCAGACGCCACAAAATTTATTTACTGTTTAAATGTGGATGATTCTGTCACCACAATTTTGCCCTTAATTATTTGTTTGTTATGGTTATTATATAAGGAGGCTCGGCCACCTGTATATAAACCTTGTATCTGAAATTTGGTAAATTTAACTGATTGATTATTTAAATTTCCAGATTGATTTTCTTTAATCCCAACGGTCACAAAGAAAAATTTTCAAAATTTTTTACTTTTTCAAACGGCTATGAACAGTATTTTCAATCTATAAATATAATCATCTTTCACTCATTTTTCTTCACTCAAACATTCTACATCCTCTCAAATATTTTTCGGTTTTTCATTCCATAAGAAAAATGATTCGCTTCTTGTTGTTTTTATGTTCAATTGTAATTTTTGCTTCTATTTATGGTCTCTTCGTTGGAGAATTTAGTCCCGAAGAGTTTGCATCAACTGTTATGCTAGTTTTCTATGCATTATTTTTTCTTGTAATTGCTCTAGTTATTCATGTAAACGGTTTCTAATAAAATTACTAATAATATTTTTATGATTTTATTTTTAGAAATCAAAAATGGCAAGCGTTGAAAATCTTAAGATCCCAGCTCTCAAAATTACTGGAGCAAACTACATAGCATGGACCACCGATGTGGAACTCCATCTAGAGTCGAAAAAATTATCCGACACAATAAAAGAAGGAAATAACTCTCCTGCCGAAGATAAGGCAAAATCGATAATTTTCTTAAGAAAACATCTAGATGAGAATGTGACGCATGATTATGCGGGCATAAAAGACCCAGCAGAGCTGTGGCAAGCTCTAAAGGAAAGGTTTGACAACCAGAGGGAAATAACTCTCCCTCATGCCTTAGAGGAGTGGAAAAACCTGAGATTTCAGGATTTTGAGAAAGTGGATGAATATAATTCCGCTATTTTGAGAATAGTCTCACAATTGAAATTTTGTGGTAAGCCTGTCTCCGAAGCAGAGATGCTCGAAAAGACTTACCTCACTTTTCATAAAGAACACCGTATCCTGCAAGAACTTTATAGAAGTCGCGGATACAAAAGGTTCTCTGAGCTAATTGTGACTCTCATATTAGCGGAAAAGAATTGTGAACTTCTCATAAAAAACCACAACTCTCGACCTACGGGAACTAGAGCACTCCCTGAAGTGAATGCCACAAATGTGAGGAATCCCGAGAGAAAAAGTCAAACCTATCGGGGTCGTGGTCGTCGATTTAATCGTGGACGTGGAAGAGCTTACAACCCAAAAGGGAGGGGATCGTACAAATGGGTTCGACCTGAATATACTAATAAAGGGAAAGAAATCCAAGAGAATTCCACCAATAAGCGTGAGAATAACTGTTACAGATGTGGGTCAAAAGGGCATTGGGCCCATGTATGTCGAACCCCTCCACATCTTTGTAAGTTATACCAAGAGTCCACTAAAGGAAAAGGGAAGGAAGTGAACCTCATGGAACACTTTGAGGGTACATCGTACCTCGACTCCCCCGACTTTACGAATGATTTCGACGAGACCGCTCTTGCGGATAACTGAAATGCTTGTAGTGAGACTACTGAATAGTCTCGAGTAATGCCATGTATAATTATTACATTTTAGTTTTAAAATAAATAAATGTTTTCTTTAAAACAATCTAATGTATAATTATTGTGTGTTTCTGTATGAATGATTTTTCTCGTTTTCTTTATTGATGTTTATGTTGATTACAGAAATGGATCACAATACGAAAGGAACAATATCCAAGGAAAATATTCGAGAAATTTGTATACCAGATAGTGGAACAACGCACACTATTCTGAGACACAAGAGATTTTTCTCTGTGTTAAAAGCAACAAAAATGATTGTTGACACAATATCGGGTCCTACAGACTTGATTGAGGGAACAGGCAAAGCCAACTTTATGTTGCCTAATGGAACAAAATTTTCCATAAATAACGCCTTGTATTCTCCAAATTCCAAAAGGAATTTGTTGAGTTTCAAAGACATATACCTTCAAGGATATGAAACTCAGTCTGCAACTGAGGATGGAAAGAAGTATATATACATAACTTCTGATAAATTGGGAAAAAGGGTTATATTGGAAAAGTTCCCAGAACTCCCTTCTGGTTTGCATCATACTTATATAGATGCAATAGAATCACATCTTGTGATCAAAAGAAATCCAGATGATTTAATATTATGGCATGATCGCCTCGGTCACCCAGGCACATCGATAATGCGAAAGATCGTAGATAGCTCACATGGTCATTCGATAAAAATCCAGGAGATTTATCAGAGAAGTAAAATGACATGTGATGCATGTTCTCTAGGAAAATTGATCATAAGGCCATCGCCAACCAAAATCAATAATGAATCACCAAAATTCCTTGAACGAATTCAAGGGGATATTTGTGGACCAATACATCCACCATGTGGACCATTCCACTATTTTATGGTGTTAATTGACGCATCCAGCAGATGGTCACATGTTTGTCTATTATCATCTCGAAATATTGCATTTGCGAGATTTCTAACTCAGATAATCAAACTGCGAGCACAATTTTCTGATTATCCCATTAAAAGAGTTAGACTAGACAACGCTGGTGAATTCACATCCCAAGCATTCAATGATTATTGTATGGTAACGGGGATTGAAGTTGAACATTCTGTAGCACATGTTCACACACAAAATGGTTTGGCTGAATCATTAATTAAACGTCTGCAACTCATTGCAAGACCATTGATCATGAGATCAAAACTTCCAACCTCTGTATGGGGACATGCCATTTTGCATGCAGAAGCACTCATTCGGATAAGACCAAGTGCGTACCATAAGTATTCCCCACTACAGTTAGCATTTGGTCGAGAACCAAATATTTCCCATCTGAGAATTTTTGGTTGTGCGGTTTACGTGCCTATAGCACCACCACAACGTACAAAGATGGGACCACAAAGAAGGTTGGGAATATATGTTGGTTATGATTCTCCATCAATTATACGATACCTAGAACCACAGACTGGTGACGTCTTTACGGCGCGTTTTGCCGATTGTCATTTTAATGAGAAAGTATTCCCGGTTCTAGGGGGAGAAAATAAACAAGTAGAGAAGGATATCAAATGGAGTGTGCCAACCTTGTTGCACCTTGATCCTCCTACTAAACAGTCAGAACTAGAAGTTCGACGAATCATGCATTTACAGAGTATAGCAAATCAGCTACCTGATGCATTTGCAGATACTAAAACAGTAACTAAATCACATATACCAGCTGCAAATGCCCCTGCTCGTATTGAAATACCACGAGAAAGTGAAAGAGCAGATGATACTCATGAGTCAAGAACACGCTTAAAGCGTGGTAGACCTGTTGGTTCTAAGGATAAAAATCCTAGAAAACGAAAGGAAGCTGAAAAGCATGATATTCCCAAAATAGCAGAAAATATTTTGGAAGAAGCAAATCATGAGACTAGTGATAATATAGAGCATCATGAACCTGAAGGAAATCATGAAATTTCCATCAACTACATCCATAATGGAAAGATATGGAATCGAAATGAAATGGATGATGTTGATGACGTTTTCTCATACTTAGTGTCTAAAGAAATAGACGATGAAAACGAAGATCCAGAACCAAGGTCTGTATATGAATGCCAAAATAGGCAAGACTGGTTGAAATGGAAGGATGCTATACAAGTCGAACTTGATTCGCTTAATAAACGAGATGTATTCGGGCCCATTGTGCTCACACCTAAAGATGTGAAGCCGGTTGGATACAAATGGGTTTTCGTTCGAAAACGAAATGAGAAAAATGAAATTATGAGATACAAAGCTCGCCTCGTGGCTCAAGGTTTTTCTCAAAGGCCCGGGATTGATTATGAAGAAACATATTCTCCCGTTATGGATGCAATCACGTTTAGATTCTTAATGAGTCTAGCAGCTGACGAGAATCTAGAGATGCGTCTCATGGATGTCGTTACAGCATATCTATATGGATCATTAGATACTGATATCTATATGAGAATTCCCGATGGGTTTAAAATGCCAGAAGCATTGAAATCTAAACCCAAAGAAGTATGTGCAATAAAGTTGCAGAGATCATTATATGGGCTAAAGCAATCTGGACGTATGTGGTACAATCGTCTCAGTGAGCATTTAACAAAAGAAGGATATGTGAATAATCCTATATGCCCATGTGTTTTCATCAAGAAAACAGCATCCGGATTTGTAATTATCGCGGTATATGTTGATGATCTAAATATTATCGGAACTCAAGAGGAAATACAGAAAGCATCTGATTATTTAAAAGGAGAATTTGAGATGAAAGATCTCGGACAGACAAAGTACTGTCTTGGCCTACAAATTGAGCATTCTCAAAAGGGTATATTTGTGCATCAATCCACATATACCAAAAGAGTGTTAAAACGCTTTAACATGGATAAGGCAACTCCTCTAAGCACTCCTATGGTCGTTAGAACACTTAAGGTTGATAATGATCCATTCCGACCACATGAGGAAAATGAAGAGATACTTGGTCCTGAAGTACCATATCTAAGTGCAATTGGAGCCCTTATGTACCTTGCCAATTGTACACGACCTGACATATCATTTGCTGTTAATCTTTTGGCAAGATTCAGTTCGTCCCCTACACGAAGACATTGGAATGGGATTAAACATATTTTTCGTTATCTTCAAGGGACTGTTGATTTAGGTTTACTCTATCCTAAAAATTTAAAAAGTCAAATGGTTGGTTTTGCAGATGCAGGATATTTATCGGATCCACATAAAGCTCGATCACAAACAGGGTATGTGTTCACGATCGGAGGCACCGCTATATCTTGGCGTTCTCAAAAGCAGACGCTTGTGGCCACTTTTTCAAATCATGCTGAAATCATCGCACTCCATGAAGCAAGTAGAGAATGTGTGTGGTTGAGATCAATAAGTCACCACATCCAATCAAGCAGTGGAATTCGCGTAAATACGGAACCAACTATCTTATATGAAGACAACGCTGCATGTGTTGCCCAGACAAAAGAAGGATATATCAAGAGTGATAGAACCAAACATATCCCTCCGAAGTTCTTCTCATACACTCAAGAGCTCGAGAAGAATAAAGAAATCGAAGTGAGATATGTCCAATCATGTGAAAATGCAGCGGATCTCTTCACAAAATCATTACCCACCACTGTGTTCAGAAAACATGTCCATAACATTGGAATGTGTCATCTACGAGACTTTTAAAATGACATCCTTGTCACTCGAGGGGGAGTTGCGTGGTTGTACTCTTTTTACCTTCCTATGGTTTTTCCCACTAGGTTTTCCTGGTAAGGTTTTTAACGAAGCAACAAATACATAACGCAAGAGAAAACCGTGACACTAGCCTCCAAAGGGGAGTGTTATAAAAGTCAGAAAAATGGTGCGCACAAATAAACGTGAGTGAATTTTTGTGGAGCCCACCGTCACTATGCATACACAGTAACTTATCTTTTTAACTCTATATATACGAACGTTTTCGTTCGATTGTAAAACATAAGTTACAACTTCACAACTCCAATAAAATCAAAATCTCTCTCTCGCTTCTTTATATTATCAGTATCCCGATCTTCTACCGGGTATAATATTTTTGTCTTTATTAATATTTATCTTTATGATAAATTATATTTCTTTTTATAACACCCATTACGTTTATTTAGCCAGTTGAATTTTCAGTTTACGCTATGTTAATTTTATAAATACAACAGAAAATGTGATGCCTATTAAGATGTTATAAAATATTTGTTTGGGTATACTAAACATATATATTTGTATCCAGTATCACTTAATTAAAACATATTTTATAAATTAAAACATACTCCATTATATACAAGTATATATTTATATTTGTATCCAGTGCAACACAAAATTTCTTCTTTATTCCCTCCCAACAACCAAATATATAAACACTTATAATATAGTATGATTCATGATATTCGTATGAACTAAATGTTATCGTAAATAGTATAGTACTAGGATTTAACCCGTGCTAATTATAACGCGGAGTAATTTTTTAAAAAGAATTTGTTTTGAAATTTAAGAAAATTATTTTTATTTGAATTTTATAATATAGCTAACTACTAATTATAGATAAAGCTGTCAATTTGGAATAATTTGTCTATTTAACCCGTTTTGCATTGAAGTAAAATATTATTCGAGCTAACCCGCAAAAACTTATAATCTTAAAAACATAACTCTAATATGCATCATTAAATGACTCTAGTTTTTGTGGTGAGTCTACGAAAAAATATTTCAAATATTTTTTTGTGTCTAACTTTTTATAAAATTAGTAAAATATTTTTTAACATGTGTTTTGATATATATTCAATAAAATATAATAAATTATAGTGAAAAATATTGCAAGATTTTGAATAGATTTTTTTTTTGAATATATATGAATTGATTATTATTTTAAAATATATAGTATTAAAAATAATTAAGAAATGAAATAATAAATAACTTCTTTAATGCAAAATATATACTTTCCATATTCTAATCAATAATTTTAAAAGACTATTATATCCTTTCCTATTTCAATTATTATTTGTTATTTGTAATGGCATTCTATGTAATAACTTACAAAAGAAAGTTCATTTTTAAAAATGTCATCTTAAATAATATAATAGAGATGACACTTTTCTATTCTATGTATATTTATATAGATTGTTGTGTTCTTCATTAGTAATACTATTCACTTATTTAAAAAAATTGTATCGGTTTTTCAAAATTCAAAGCATTGTATACATACAAAAACATCTGAGTTTTTAAAGTAGTATTTTCGAGATTTAATCGATTTTTAGTGTAAGATTAACAATGTAAACAAAAATAAATAGAATAATTATATTTTATATTTAAACAGAACAATATAAACAACTACTACACACAATGGGTGATCACTGCTACTTCAAGGAAGGAGAAAACAGTCCCAAATTTATGATTTTGGTTAGTTACCCAAATCCATTACAATATGGCTATATTCTTCAAGATCATGATCCAATATGGTTAGCTATGCAAATCATCCTGCTAAAAACTACTGCGACCACCACCACAAACAATGAGTAAATTAAGAGAAAAAAAAGGTCAAACAAAATTAATAGTATTTCATAACATTAATGAGAAACTAACATATTAATACTGAACCGGGTCCGATCCTAATTCTTCTCTAAAAAAAAACCAAAAGATGTCAAAAAATCAAAAACTCGGCACAGCCCGAACCGTCTGAACCGGCTGTTTCAAACCGGGTTCATCAGCATCGTCGGATGTCTCCTTCTTCCGACGCATTTCAACGACTTTACGGTGGTGGTTGGAGTGGAGCTCACTCGAGAAAGTTGGGCTACAAGCGGGTCTGTATTCGGGTAATAACCGACCCGATTTGAAACGCACACCACACGCATTGCACAGCGTCTTCGCTCCCAATGGTCCTGCTCTCCACTGTGGCGTTTTCTGAACGCCACAATGACTACACCTCCGCGACTGCGTCTGAGCACCGTTTATCCAAATCTCCGACGGTTTCTTCTTCTTCTTCTTCTTCTTCATCTTCTGTGTTTTAACCACTGGCTCATCAAGAAACTCAGCGCCGGAGAGCCATAGAGGGCTTGAAGGGCCAGGAGAAGAGGACGACGATGTTGTAGAACTGGAAGACGAGTCGGTTAACGACGACGAACCAAGAGACCAGACGCTGACTCCGGTTCTGGCTCGTTTGGTTCTGATTTTAACCGGAAGAGGGGTTTTGAAGCACGAATCCTCTTTAACCGGTGCTACAGGGTGTCTTCGGTCTCCGGTTAACCACGCCGGTTTTTTCGTCGGAGCCGAATACGGTGTGAAAGTGTCCTCTACGAAATTTGATAACCATTCTAGTTCCGCTAAATCATCCATCTAACAAAAGCAAACAATATGAAGTTAAAGATGGAATCACACTGAGGTTGAAAACGAATTAAATTACCGGAACGGAGAGCTCGCTTGTGGGGGGGAGAGGCCCAAAATCTTCAGCGGCGGCGGAGAAATCGTTGCTCCGGTGAAGGGTATTGTCGTCATTTTGGGAAACAGAGGCTCCTCTCTTTCGCTGCACCTTCAATTCATCAGCCTCATCCTCAACGAAAACGCCGTCGTTTGAGAAGTCAAGCAAGTCGTCGACGGAGAAATCGTCGCCGATTTGAGCGCCTCCACTGACGGCGTTCTCCTTCCGGTCACTAGTGTTCTTCAACCCAAATTCAACACTTTCCATTTCCTATCAAAACCCACCAAGTTTATTAGAAAACAAAACCTAATTTTATTTTTATATTTTTGCCTGAGGAAATATCAAAACTCGCCAAACAAAACTGAAAATTATCATAAACCGTTTCAATTTTCCAATTCAAGGAGAAAATGAAAACAAAATCCAACGAAAACCCAGAAATTCACAAGACACAAGACAGAAACGGGAAAAAAAGAGAGAAAAAGATTCCTCCTCTTCTCCATGTCAATTTCAAACTTATCAATACAATGTGACGAGTGAACCTCCAATTGATTACCCTAAAAGGAATCGAAATACCTGATACACAGAGAGTGAGAGAGAACTATGGAGGAGATGTCGGTGAAGGAAGAGAGAAAGAGAGGATGAAGAAGAACAAAATCAATCTTTCTTAAGAGGGTGTGAGTTTGGTAAAGCATTGAATATTGATAGTGCCCAGCCTCTACTTAATAAAAAGTGCCCGTTTCTCTTTCTCTCTTTTTCGTTCCTTTCTTATTTCTCAATCTTTCTTTTTTCCAAGAACAAATTTAAAACTAGATAAGGGCTCACAAATAAATTATTATTTTTTCTTCTTGGGTTTAAAATTGGAATGGAATTTTTATACAACCTGCAAAAATATATTTTTTTTTTGTAAATTTCCAAGCGTATCTATTCTACGTTATTGGGATACTACAGATGATGACTCGTGAAAGAAACGGCAACGTTTTCCCTATACGGAAACATGTTTTGGGCTAGGCTGTCTGAATTATCGCGACCTTATTATGTCCGTTAACATTTACTATTCAAAGTTATTTATTTCTCCTCTTCCAACATTAAAAAATGACTTATTTGTCGTCGGAAAAACAAAAATAGTCGGTACTTGGGTATCACAATAAATTGGTCAAATTGTATAGCAGAAAAACAATTATTCCCTAAACCTAAAAAAAAAAAAAAAAAAAAAACAGAAAGTTATGTTACAAATTGCTGATTTATAATTTATGGAATAACTAGATTAGGCTCCGTATGTATTATAATTTAATATTTTATAATCTTAAAAAAATTATAAAAAGTGAAAAATAATATTAGATTATCCGTTAAATTATATAAAAGTTATTTATTTATTTTGATTCTCTAATTTTATATTATTATTTAGTTTCTAAAAAAATTTGTCACATGTTTCCAAATATTTAGTTTTTCCTATTTTTATTTGAATTATATTTACTTTTTATTAGTTAGCTACTCATATATCTTATTATATAAAATTGAATGTTTTAAAATTAGTAATTCACCAAATTGTGTGTCAATCGATCAGATTTTAACACGTGTAAAAAGATTTTTTAATTAAATTTTGTCACATAATACTTTAATATATAAAGCTGGAAACGAAATAATTATTTCTTATTATTTCTCAATCTCTTTGTTTTTTCAAGAACAAAACTAAAACTTGTAAACGAAATAATTATTTCTCTTGGGTGGGAAGTGGAATGGAATTTTTTACCCAACTGGCAAAATGTATAAATATGTGTAATCATTAGATACGTTTTGTAAATTCTAAAGATGAATTAAAAAGAGGAAACAAGATTGGTCTGGGCTGACTGAATTTGTACAACTTTGGACATCTCATTAAGCACACTACCAATTATTTAACATTTTTTTTTTCTTCCCCAATATGACTCTAATTGGCACTACTTGATGCACAATAAAATGGTCAAACGGTAAGATAGAAGAAAATAAATTGGACTCCCAAAAATGTTAGCTGAATATGAAACACGACTTTTTATTTTACCTCTCTGAATATTTAATTACTAGTAAAAGTTAAAATTTCGACATTTGTTTTCTTTGTCAATCTTTTTTTCTCCGTCTTCTTCCACATCTTGAAGATCAAACGGCTTCGGATTTATCTTCTCCAAGTATTGATGCATGTAAGTTCGGTTTCTCTTCCTTTATCCCCTCTCAACTGAATTAGTATTTGGGCAAAAAACTTGGTTCATAGTTTTAGTTTTAATCCGTGCCTTCCCTAATCACTTGAGTTATGATAATATTGATTAAATACAAAACAAAAAAATGTTGATCACTTCAGTGAAGGAATTTCATTTACTTGAATCGAAGATCATAACCATGTTAAAATATATGAAGTAGGAAACAAAAATGTTCTAATTAGTCTATAGTTTAACAACACTGCGTCATTTTACTGACATTCTTGATCCAATTCTTGCAACACGAACAAGAATATTCTTGTTGGGGCTTGTAGATATGTATTATATAATGCTGCTTCTGCTATCTCAGTTTGCAGATTTCAGGAAGAAGAAGTTTGAGATGTATCTGGTCTCCAGAATCCTTTTTGGGCACTTAATATTCCTTCTTGGTGCTTGGAGAAGGTTAGATGAACATCCCAGTTCAGTGACTTCAACATATTCTCAACTTCTCTTATCACATTGGACTCGTCACGAACAATCAGTTTACCTCCCGGTCGCACTATTCTATCCACTTCGGCCATTACTGGAGCAAGATTGCACCTGGATTTTTCAACTTAATTCGTCAGATGAAAATTACCACAAAAAATAAGGTGGAAATGACTTGAGCTTTACCTTGCTTTCAACTTGGAGAAGAGATGATCTGCATGCAAGAGATCATAGCTCCGAGGGTATGTGCTAAAAGATTCACACCAGTCATGATAAATTCCGAACAGGCCTCTCTCGTAGATTATCGGTAATGTATCTGGTGAATTTATGTTTACTACATTCATGACCCACACCTGCAGGTCCTTTAGAGCTGCTGCAAACCTGCACATATTGACATAGTTAGAAGAAAAAAAGTTTAGCTTTGGTGATTGAACTGAAACTTTGTTTGATCTCTTTCAGTTTTTTTTGTTTTGTTTGATGCTTACCCTCCGTAGACAGCTCGCATATCCATTACATTTCTCACGTTAGACCAGCTGATTCCGATTTCATTCATGTATACTTTGCTAACAACGTGCTTCCAATGTTCGTAATCTGTAGTGAAATCTCGAGGAGCTGGTTTCCCATAGATCCCCATTTGAGAGCTGTTTAGCCAGTAAGGAGGTGTTTGAAGCCGACGGGGCCAGTTCACGGGCCACTTGCTCCCTCTCTCGACCACATTGGTGGGCACTTTATGCATGCATGCCTGTAGCGGTACATACCTGAAATTTGCATTCAAGTGTTAGACTTTCTTTCTTCTATTACTTTTCACATTTGGTTTCTTTCTTGCGTATCGTGGAAAAGAATTATACCAGGCTGCATTTGCATCATCGTTGTTTTTGCACATCGGAGGCTTGTTTCGCTTTCGTTTCTCATAGCATTCATTCGTGGCAGGTTTCTGGTAGATGGCAGCGCCAACACCATTGAGTTTATCCTTGTTGATTGTCACAAGTTCCCAACACATGGATTTTGTCAACGCGGACATGTCTACATAGCTCAAAACATGTCAGCTTCAGTGGAACAAAACAAAAAGGACAACACTTCTTTAGTTCAAACCTTACCTTTCCAGATTTGAACATCTTCTTCGAGCTTCTGGTAGACTGGTGTTGCTGACCAGACAAAATAACCTCCTGGTCGTAGCATCCGATTAAGTTCTAGAAGAAGCATGCCACCCTCATTGTGCCAAGGGACTCTGCAGCGTGCGCAGTGGATAAGGTCAAACACTCTGCTCGGGAATGGTAGTCGCTTAGAGCCCATCACCGCAGAAATGGCTGGAATCTTCCTTTCCAGAGCAAACTGGACCTGAGCCTCGTGTTCATCCTTTGGTGCAAGAGACATGGCTATAACATCTCTTTCAAAAAGGAAACCGCCGAAGCTCGCAACTCCACATCCAACATCTAATACGACCCGAGTACGTTTACCCCATGCAATGTTTTTCAAAGACTGTCATAGGAAGAAATTAGAGAAATTTTAGATCTTTGTCTGGTGCAGTTTTAAGGCCATCCGTGGTTTGAGAAATGAGTTCACCTGCTGAAGGAAATCGATATAATGGAGAGCTCCATGGATGAACTGTGTTCCGCCACCAGGAAATGTCAAGAACTCGCCAGTGACCTTCACCCAGTTCTGATGTCCTTTCACCTCTGCTAGCTTTGTGTGTGGGACGTTGTGGTACCATATCTACTCGATCACATGTTAGTCAACTTTTACCCAATTTTACCTGAACAAAAGCTTATTTGGATCGAATGTTTTACCTTATCCCTGCTCTCTGGCCACTTGATGGACTCCTTATAGCCTTCTGGGAGGGAGACGAGACACGTTGGTGGGTCTTCTGGGCAATGCCTCTCTCTGTGCTCAAAATGTCTTCTACTCGTCAGTTTCCGTATAGCTTCTTCGTTGTCTAGGCATGGTATATAATCAGAACCTGCAGTTGCATTGCACAACACCCATGTCTTTCCACCCATCATACTCTCTGCGTTATTTGATTCAGATGTTTGTCTTTGTTTTTCGTCCTTAGATTCTGTTGCCTGACTCTTCCATGATTTCTGTGATTCTGCAGATTCTTTCGGTATTCCAGAGCCAAACCCACTCGCTTCTGAACCACCCTCTTGTCTTTTCTCATCTTTCTGCTCTTCTTGTTGCTCCACATTTTCGTCCTTTGTTGTTGTGCTCTGTTCTTCTTTGTTTCCGCTTTCGTCCTCTGTTGTGTTATGTTCGTCTTGTTGTCCGTTCTCATCTTTCATGCTCTTCTGCTCCTTCCCGTTTTCTTCACTAACCGTGATATTCTCCTCGTTTTGTTGTCCATTTTCCTCCTTCCCTGAATTCTGATCCTCTTGTCCGTTTACTTCATTCTTTGAGTTCTCTGATGTATCGCTCTGCCCCACCTCCAAAGGTTGTTCTTCTTTGGTCGCATCTGTGAATGTCACATCGGCATTCGAATCCTGATCTTGCCCTTGTTTCTTTCCTTGTTCCACATCCTGCGATTCTTTCCCTTGTCCTTGCTCTTGCTCTTGTGTTCCTTTGGAGTTACCTGGTTGAGTCCCAGCGTCCTCGTCCCGCTGTTTTTTCTGTTCTTTCTCAAACTCCTTGACCACTTGTTTCATCTGACCCTCACCATTCTCTTTCACCGCCTTGTTCTCCTTGTCGTTATCTTTCTCTTTCTCCTCGGGAATCTTGTCATGGATTTCTTGTTTCTGAGTATCGCTTTGACTATGTTTCCCTCCTCCCTCTTCTCCTCCTGCCTTTGAGCTCTTCTCTTTTGCTGACTTCTGCTGCTCGTCTTCAGACTTTATGGCATCGTCTGGAAGCTTTCCCGGATTGTCCTCAAATGCTGGTTGCTCATCAGACTCCGGTTTTGTTGGTTCGGGTTCATCATTACCGTTTGAAGAGGCAGACACATCACTCCTCTCTGTCTCTGCAATGACCGTTCGAGTGGAGGTTTGGGTGATCTGTGGTGGAATAACGGAGTTGGACGAAAGCATCCACACACCGATGACACATAGAGCTACAAAGATGACCATTGTAATGGTCGACGCATACGACGTCGTAGAAGAGCGTTTGTTTCCACGTCCTTTTCCAAATGCCATCTTTCCGGTTTTACTGTAATGTTTGTGGGGAAGATTGGAACTGAGAAAGAAAGAAAAATGAAGGAGAAAAATGGGAGTTGAAGGAAGTAAAAATAGAAGAAAAAGAAGAGAAAGAGAGGTTGTGAAGAGACAAGACTGAATCAAAGATCCAATAGAGTCGGACATGGGACTTTCAATTTCGTGTCTCTAAATTTAGTTTATGGTCTTTGTGTCTCATATTTTGTCCATGGAAAATTTAGTTTATGGTCTCTGTGTCTCATATTTTGTCCATGGAAATTTTAGTTTATGGTCTCTGTGTCTCATATCTTGTCCATGAAAAATTAAAACCATGTAATGCGACGCTAAATGGTAACGCCTAGTGAAGGAAACATTAAACACTTTTGTTTTGCATTAATTGATTCTAAGGATCTTTAATTTGAGTTTTGGTTTTAATATGTATAGTAACTACATAGGTTTAATATGTATAGTATCTTTCTGTTATGGTCAAAATATTTAAATTATATGTCCATAAAAAAAACTCATACAAAAAAAAAGTGTTTGGCTAAATTCTATTTTGTGCGGTTTTGAAATCAGTTTTTTATTATTCTGTACAAATTAATAAAACTCTTTCCACCGAATTAAGTTTAGTTATCTTGTAGTATTGGGTTTTTTTTTTTGGTGTGTGTGTGTGATTAAAAATGTTCTATTTATTTGAGTTAAGCATCGAAAAATGAATGATATGAAATCATGGATCAAGAAAATGTTCTAATGATCTATAAGTGTTATGTTATCATTCGGATTTAAACCAGCTCCGTTGTTGGAATTTGGGCTATGTTCTTGTGGGGGATCTTATGGGTTGTGCTTAGATTTAAAATTTTAATTGCTTTAGTAACTATTATAATCCATGATCCAATAGGGCTTAAATTGGATTTATTGTTTGGGCTTGTTGTATAACGTATTAACGTGTAAGGGTGACATTAAGATTTAGAGAAATAGAAAATAAATTTCTTTCATTCTTCTTCTTTTTGGGGAAATTTGTCTCTGTATCTTTGTACAGTTCCAATTCTGGTGGTTAATTCCGGTTATGGTGGATTGTTTTGGACCGTCAAGTATTGTACGCTACAAAAACTTTGAAAATTCGTTATATCTCGTGTCGTTTTCCTTGATTTCTTCATCTTTTTGTATATTTCAAATCCGTGAGTGTTTGTGAGTTAATCGAAGAGTGTTCAAGATCGATTGCATAATTGGAACACCAACACCCGCTTAATCCATTGTTGATAAAAAAAATTAAAAAAAATTGTTTCTGTTTACTAATTAGTTTAACATACCTTCTCAATTTTAATCATTTTCTCACAAATCTAAATGTTTTATTTCAAAGTTGGTTTTGTGGTACTAATAAAATGTATAGTGTTAAAATACATGGGCTTACAATTCAAAACCAATTGGCAATGAGTGGATTGACTCAAGTTCTTTATATACTATTTAAAGTCTCTCCCAACTTCCGATATTGGATATTCTCATATGCCTTATCAAGATAATGACCTGTATAGCCATTAATCTCGACAATATCCCATCATAGGATTAATTTCAGGTTAGATCGGCCGGCCTAATTTGGGTCGGGCCGATTTCGGTTACGATCGATCGAGTCTCTTTCGATGGGTCGTATCGATTTCGGTTCGGATTGGGCAGCGTGTGTTCGGACTCTGATACCATGTTAAAGTACATAGGCTTCCAACTCAAACTCAATTAACAATAAGTGAATTGACCCAAATTCCTTATATACTATTCAAGATCTCTCTCAACTTGCGATGTTGGATATTTTCACATATAGTGTAGTGTTGTGGACCTTGGTACGGTTTTTGACCCCTTAATTTACATAATTCAAATGTCGACGTCAAGAGGGAACACAATTCAAATCTATATTTTGTTTCTTTCATCAAATTTACATATAAGAAAACATAATATGAAAACATTGTATGCTTGTGGCTGGGTCTATTAAAAATATATAATTTGTTGGATAAGAGAAGGTGGGATACGGCAGGGAGTAAAAGTCGGAACGAGTCGGCCGATTGGACCGCAGCACTATTTGAATGGACCGAATCAATCCAAATTGCGTGAGGGATTTAGCTTTTACCAACTCCACAAAACTACTAATTCCCACAAACAGTATCGGATTTTTTTTGGTTATTGCCAATCTAAAAGGCATTATATCATCATAGTTATGGTTCGAACACTCCACAACTACACAGCCAAGCTACGGTTTCAAATACTATCTCTTCTCTTCCATTGTTGTTCCCCCATAATATATCTTATTATTTGTTTCTTCTTTTTTTACATTCCATGATATTATGATTTGTGAGACCATAAATCATATAAAATGAAGAGAAGAAGGAAGGCCCTTTTGTGTTTAAATGAGCCAAACCGTATTAATTGATGAAAAATATATATGGGAATGAGGAGTAAATATATTGATTCTGTAGCCAAACATATTAATCTGAAACTGATGGCACTGCATATATACATTCCCAATTCTAATATTGCTTACACATCAAACATGAGAATCTGCAAAACATCCCTCTCTCCCTCTACCTCTATATATATACATATACATTGTGTGGGTGTATGACTTCGTGTGTGTAGGAGTGTAAACATACATTACATATACACGCAATACATAGGTTTTTTTTTTTTTTTAATCAGGGAACACATAATAAGTTTTATGTATTATGTACATATAGGGCCGGGAATTCGGTTGCTTCGGGGAATTCAGTTCCGATAGTTCGGTTTTTCGGTTTTTAAAAATCATTCCGAAAATAACCGAATAAAATATCAGATCTGTTCGGTTCGATTATCGAGTAGTTTGGTTATTTTTGTATAACCGAAAATAACCGAAATGTTGGCAAATTCAGTTTAATTCGGATAGTTTCAGTTATTTTTGAGTAATTTTCGGTTATTTTTGGGTATAATTGGTTATTTTCAAAAAAAATCAAAAAACTTTTTTTTTTAAATTTCGGTTAATCGATCGGTTCGACCGAACCAAGAACCGAAATTAATTTTAAATGTTACCAAAAATAACTAAACCATAATATAACCATAACCGAATTTGCAAAAGTTCGATTCGGTTCGGTTAATAATCCCAACGCTGATATATACTCCATGTACGTAAGCTTACATGAACTTGTGTGCGTGACTATTTGTGTATGGACAATAAAGAAACGTAAATACTCCTTAAATATTATCATTATCTTTCCTGCACCCTCTCAACTGATAATGCTTGAACTAATCATACAAACGAAAATGCATGGTACTCGATCTTCCGTTTCAAAGTAAGTATGGTTATGCTTTTAGCACACAAAATTAAGTGTGGTTTTAATTTTTCATGCAACATAAGAAAATCTATTACGATATTTTATAAATTTATTAATTTTAATTAGAAACGAATAAAATATGTTCTTATCAAAAATTACGTTCAGATCATTAAACAACACTTTTTAAAAACAAAAATATTTTAGTAGTATTTTTCTCAAGTTAACACATGAACATGTGAAAGAATAAAGAAACCTAATTGTATAATTAAACTTAAATATTTTTAGTAATCAAAGGACTAATGTAATGGAGGGGATGGATGATTAATTAATGGGGTTAAACAACGTACATTGTAGAACGCACCCTCATGTCACATCTATACATGTCGCTTTTGTAACATAAATATATACTCATCTAGTCATCTTCTCTGATTCAATCACATGTCAATTATGGCATGTATCAATTACTAGTAGTAAGTAACAAACAAACTAAATAATATTCTAGCAAAAAAGATAATAATACAAAATAAAAATCATTAAATGCATGGGATGGGCACAAAAGGTTGATATAAAGATGAAAAAAAAAAAATAAAGGTTGAAGGAATTAAATTGTATATAATATAGGTAACACATGTAACGAATTTCTCTATTGGTTAGAAGAAGACACAAAAGGTTGATATAAAGATGAAAAACATTATCTCCGGATTCTAAGGTTACGTGTTACACAAACAAGAAACAGACACATTAATGAAACAAAGATTCAGACAACAAGAGCTATATTGTGCTCCTGATATTTAAATTAGACACAACCCTATCCTCACAAAATCATTATAATAAGAAGATGGTATTATTTGAATAAAATTTCCCTTTAAAACCCTAAAATCGCGAGTGACCAGAAGAAGCATAAACAGATCCACTTTTCCTCCTAAATTTTCCCCACTTTTGCAAACTTATATAACATGATCCAACAATTAACGGTTTTTTAAAAAACCCTAATTCTATTCTAAGAATTCAAAAGAGTTATGTTGCTTTATGTCAGATTGATCACGATCTTGGGTTGGGAAAGAATTGTGTACCGGCCATGAAAGTGTTGATCGGAGTTGGATAAAGAGCGGCTGGATCAATGTAAACCGCCGCGGAGGAGCTGCCAATACCACCGGCGTTTGGAGTGGAGGAAGAGGCGGTTGCAACCGTGACAGATCCTGCTGTAATGAGATTCAGCTGCTGAGCTCCGCCACCACCACCGGAGGAGCTCTCACCGGCGGCGATAACGTTGTAGCCGCTGCTACTTCCAGGACCATGGTCGTAGAGAATGCCTTTGAAGATGTGACCACCGATGCTTACGGCTGTTTGGTAAGCAAACTCTTCTTCTCCATCTTCTACTGAGCTCACTCGTACGCATCTAAACACTGCCGGTGAGCTCACCTCCGCCGGGAAATTCCCAACCTCTAACCCTAGATTTAAAGAAAGAAAATCGTATGTTTGATTATATATATAGCGAGAGAGATTTTTTATATATTTCTCTTCCAAAATTCAGGTTACGGAAAAGAAGGAGCAGGGAATTAGAGAAAGAACACAGAATTCAAGATTGATGAGAACAGCTTGTTCCAGTCAATCGAATAGTCAGTGTTTACTCCAACACAGTACTACTTTAACAATCTAATCACAAAATACAAAAAAAAATGATCAACAAAATAGGGTTGCATTTCATTATTTCAAGACCTAATAATAATAAAGAAAGAATTATAAATCTATATTATATATTACACTGATATATTTATAATACCTGAAGCGTTGTGGTGAGTAGGTACGCGAGTGCAGACAAGAGACGAAGAAGTTGCCGGCAAATTCTCCCGTTGGCGTTTCGGGACGCTTTCACCGCGTGGCAGGTGCGTTTGCGGCTGAACCGTGGCTAGTTGCTGCTGTCTCTCACGGCGTTTGGAAGCAGGAACCCATGTGCTCCTCACGTGAGTAGAACACTCGAAGCCACGGCTCTTGCAGCAAGTTCGACACCTCATGTGAGCGCAATCTTTCTTCGCCTGATTCCCACAGTCTTGACAGCTTACACCGTTTCCTCCTCCTCCGCCGCCGCTCCGCATCATCATCAGTGACGCGGCTCTTCCGGCGCCGGCGTTTGATGTTTCGCCGGAGATATCGAATTGGCTATGGCTGCTTGGTCCGACGCCTAAACCCGCGGCGGAGGAGTAAAGATCCAACCTTTGCTGATGTTGTTGATGCTGGAACATGATTTCTTGCTGATTGTGGTTTTGCCATAGCTCAAGTGTGCCTAAAGCAGCGTTTGAAGAGGAAGGAGCGTTTGCGTTTGTGTTTGCGCTGACGTTAGGGTTTCTGTACCAGAGCCAAGCCTCTGATACAGGCGGAGGAGGATTCGTGTTGGTCCGGTGTTGGTCTTGGCTGTTTCCTCCGCCTCCGCCTCCTCCTCCGCCGTCTAGCGAGAAAAACCCCGCCATTCACCGGCACAACTTCGACCACCCATACCACCACTCTCCAATTCAGAAAAATGAAAGAAAACCCAAAATCAAAGATCCTAGCTTTTTAGTTCTACTCTATCTAGTTTCTCGCTCTAGATCTTTGAGACTACTGGGGAGGAAGAGGATTTCTAGGGTTTAGGTCGAATTCATTCTCTGGGTTTGTAGTGTATTGAATTGAAGTTGAGTAGCTTTTAAGGGTCTGGTCTCGTTTGTCGGTACGAGAGAGAGATCAGAGAGTATTTAAGAAACACACAGAGAGAAAGAGGAAGAAGAAGGAGAGAGATCAGAGAGGTTTCATCGCCTTTCTCGCGCTCTGCAACGCCGCCATAACCTTAATAATCTCTCTCTCTCTCTCCCCTCTGCTCCTCTAATTTAATTCTCTGTCTCCTCCTCTCTCATCTTGTTCTTTGTTTGTTTCTTTTATCTTTCCAGGTTTTACGAAATATATTTTTTCTCTTTCTTTTTTTGTTCGTACAACTATTTTACAACACTTCTCTATACCAAATGGCCACACTCGGAAGAACATCTCTCATCGTTGATAATGTTTAGTTTACAATCGGACGGTAGATAATTTGCCACGTCCGCATAAATTGGATTTTCCTTATTTGTCCTTTATTCCGGGAAACCCGGCCCATTTTTCTTACAAACTAAATATCCTTGAAAATGAATAAATAGATTAATACTAATACTAAAATTCTATTTTTGATTATCCTAAGATAGTTCTATATTTTTGGACCTATTAATTAGACCTCTTAATCATGATCTAGAACTGACGACAAAACCTTGTCAAAAGTCCATAGGTCTATTCAATCCTTTTTTTTTGTGTGTGGTGTATAATATATGTGAGATTAATTGTATCAAATATATTTCCATGGACAAGATACTAATAATGAAGGTTGGTGTTTTAAAAAAAGAAGACGTTAATAAACATGTGGATTAAATACTGTAAAAATTGCCAATTATCAGAATTGATTATTATCATTATTATTATAATGTTCCAAAGCCCATAATCTTTTTAAAAATAATCAATTTTGGTGCAGATTGAACCTGTGGCTTAAATTTAGTGTCTAAAGTTTGTAGCTGGAAAGCAGATGCTTTTGTCCATGTTTCCGAGGAAACAAAAATTACTATTATGATATACACACATTTATGTGTATATATGATTTTAATATTTTTTATATAAAACTAAAAAAAATGCACGTAAACAAACACAAACCCTCTCTTGTTGAGACAAACGTACGATTCTATTGAGGTGCCCTATGTTGTGCATTATCTTTGTATTATTGTATACTATATGTTAATAATGTTTATACAACTATATACAGACAAACACACACCTCTATGCCCGTGCCGTGAGCATCATGGATACTAATTAATTTATCATTATAATTATCGTTTATTTTATACCCTTGAATTGCCTGAGAATAACGGCACGAAAAATTATGTCGCGATAGAATCAAAATCTAGAGAAATACGAATTGTATGAGTGTAGTAAATAAAAGTAAAAAATAAAAAGTAAGTAAGTTAAAAAGATGGGGACATTTAAAGGATTTTTTTGCCAAAAAGATGGAGAGAGTTGACTAATTGGGAAGAGGGTAAATTAGACATTTCAAAATATTAAGATTCAAAAATGTGAAATTGAGTGAATTAGTTTGAGACAGGCTAAAAGCACCGCCTCGCCGCCCTAAAAATCGATCGATCTATTGTCTTAATTACAACTTTAAAACATTGTTTGACTTTGTATCAATATAGTAAAAATGATTTTATCGATCGACAAATAAAATTGCAAAATACTATTCGACTAAAAGATTAATAGAGGAGATCAATTAATTCAAGAAGGTGTGATGATGGATACATTACAATCAAGACTACGATCTTTTTTTTTTCTCTCCCCTAGTCTATTTCTTTATTTGCTAAATTACAAATCTATTAATGTCAAATACTCCGAAATAACAGTTTCGGGCAGAAGCAACACATGAAATAATTAACGGACGAAAACAATTTTAATTGATCAAAACTTAGGATGTTATGCAGTATGTATTACTATTATACAATTTTTCAAGTGTAAAAATATTATGCATGCCAACATTGCACTTTACGTATGTATTAACCCAAAAAAAAAAAAAAAAAACTTGTATATATATATTTAGGTACGTAGTAGTGTGTAGAACAGAGAATTAGGTGGAATTTAGCAGAATGGGAAGAGATGATAAGACTTTCGTGGCCTCTCTACACGCGTTTTCAGTCCAACCATTATCTAATTCATTTTTATCCATTAACATTCACTTCTTATTTCTATTTCTATATATTATTATAGTTATTTATTTATTATCTTTTGGTACGAATATTTTATATAGAAGAAAATTGCTTATCACTCAGTTCTCCAGGCTCTTTCTCTTAATTAATACTCAAAATCCAATCACAGTTTTTCTTCTCTCTAATAAATTTAAAATGCATTGTTTTCTCCTAGATAAACATGTTTTTTTTTTTTTAAACCAAAATTCAGACTAATGCATTTGATATACGGAAGAACCATGTATTCTTACTTTATAATACGTCTACAATGAGCTTCGACCAGAAATAAATTAAAAAAAACGTCTACAATGACCAGATTTAATCAAAATCACAGTGTCAATTTAAACCCTTTTAGTCAATTCTATAAATGAATATTTCAACTACTATACCTTCTCACTTACAAAAAAAAAACTACTATATACCATTATAATTTGGTTGCATTATACTAGTTTTTAATACATGATTTATAAATAAATGACAATTTTATGTATAATTTAATTACTAGATTGAAAATTAAAGAGTGTTACAATGAAAGGAATGAAATAGTATTATTACTAGACTCAAACTAATAATTAGACTACAATTATACTCTAAAATACTCCATAAGGAGTAATCGATAACAGGTTTCTACATATATAATGGTAATATAAAGATAAACTTACATTTTTAATAGAGAAGGATGGGAATCAGAGTTGACGTGGAGGAGAAAAAGAGAGGGAGTGAATGATAAGAAGAGAGTGAGTCCCCCCAAAAAGGGTAGAAGCCGCAGAGTCTTGTCTCTTCTCGAGCCCTGTGTTATGTTAACTTGTCTACCTCTTTTTTTTCTTTCTTAATTTCCCATTTTAAATTCTCACAAGTGTATACGTATGTACATGTGTGTATACATTACGATGAGATTCATACGACGTATATAGAAATTAGAAACCATCCAAGAGACTTCAACCACAATATGCTTCTTCTACTCGCGAGAATTAGTTAACTCATCTTCGTGAATCTAATTTAGGGTTTATAGTCGAGAGGATATATAACAAACGTATTATTTTAAATAACCAGCATATTTGTAGAAAACAGTTAATGTATTCTAGTAATATATTATCATTATTAATTTGTGTGAAGCATTTATTTAAGTGTAGAAAGAGATTTTGGAGTATAGTGTTTGGTGGCTTCTCATCACTGCTACTTAACAGATCTTTCTTACAGAGACAGGGAGAGAACAGTGTTTCTACAACGAGCCATGCTTTCACTGTCAAATCATTCATTGCTCCCTCATATCCATTTTCTTTTCTTTTTCTAAATTATTAAAATTTCATTTTTTTTTAGAACCAAATAAGTAAAACAAGAAAAAATTAGGTGGGTGGGTTACTTTTTTATACTATTTTGTTTCCAAGGCAAAAGCCAATATAAATGAGCTTTTAGTTTCTTACATTCTCTTTGGTGCAAGAGTAGTTATTGTAGAGAGGAGAGAGAGAGAGAGAAGAAGAAGAATGTAAAGTTGCAAACTTGGTTTAGTTTCTGTTTCTGCGTCTTCTCTCTCTCTCTCGCTTTCCTTTCAATTCCAATCAGAAGCTGAAACTTCTTCACATGGATTGTGTTTCCATTTGGACCCCACTTTACTTCCACTTCGTATACATACATTTCATTTATATACATGTATCTCTCTATGTACAATACTGTATATTTTCTTCATTTACGAAATAAAAAGTATACAATACAACCAATAGAGTTCTTGTGGGTCCCGAAGGTTTGAAGTTATGGCGTCTCACCATGTCATGCACATGCATACACGTATACTCTCGTTATATACGCTTTGTCATTTGATTTTACGTTTCATTATCAGCTTCTCTTTTAACCAATAACCAACGGTAAATTGCTGATTTTATTCCTCAACTATTTGTAATTGGCTCAAATAATCCTCAACTATCGTGGCTGCAAAATAATTTTCCAACTCATCGTTGACCATGCAAAATTAGGATTCAAAAAGTCAAATACTAATTACAAATGGATACATGTCCACTAAATCGGTTGTAATTCCTTCAATACAACTCCGAATGAGGTGAAACCACTACCATTGAAAATCTGACTAAATTTACTATAACTTTGATGAAGAGATCCAAAGCTAAATTCAAAAAAAAGCTTTCGTACGCGTAGATCTTCTAGATACATATTCTTGATGCAAGATCTACTTAAATTTAGCTTTGGAGCTCTTCATAAAAATTATAGAAAATTGAGTTATCTTTCCAATAGTAGTAGTTTCAACTCATTCGGGGTTGTATTGAAGGAGTTACAGTCATTAAATTGATATATGTCCACTAAATCAGATGTAACTACTTCAATACAACCCTAAATGAGTTGGAACCACTACCATTGGAAAGATAACTCAATTTACTATAACGTTTATGAAGATATCCAAAGCTAAATTCAAATAGAAGGCTTCCATACATGTAGATATTTCATCAATAATATGTGTCTAGAAGATCTACGCGTACGAAAGCCTTTCTTTTAGATTTAGTTTTGGATCTCTTCATCAAAGTTATAGTAAATTGAGTTAATTTTTCAATGGTAGTGGGTTCACCTCATTCGGAGTTGTATTGAAGGAATTATAACCGATTTAGTGAACATGTATCCATTTAGTAATTAACGTTTGACTTTTTGAATCCTGATTTTGCGTGGTCAACGTTGAGTTGAGGAATTATTTTGCAAACACGATAGTTGAAGATTATTTGAGCCAATTGCAAATAGTTGAGGAATAAAATGAGCAATTTCCCAATAACCAACTCATTAGCTTGTTATTGGTCTAATTTAAGTCATTACGTGTCGTGGATTTTTCAACTCGCATTACTAGACCCAACTGATCACCTTCCACCAATTTAAGTCATCGTATATCTGATTGGTACTAACACACTACAAAATTATTAAAAAACACACATGCAAAATGACTGAATTTTCGTGAACTGACATGACCCTTTTCATATCTTTACCTCTTATCTATGAAATGCTAGAGTGGCTATATGTAAATTGCGATTCTGAAAATTTATGATTGGTAAATATATATATGGAATCATNTGTAAATTGCGATTCTGAAAATTTATGATTGGTAAATATATATATATGGAATCATTCTCATTTTGTGAATTCAAGGCATACCAAAATTATATAATAATCTATATATCTACTAGTTGATCGATGACATCTCAAACATATATGAATATAAACAATTTTCTGTGTCAACATCTCACAAATACATTATATCCAATTTAAATATGAGTAGTAACACAATAATGATGGTAATACAAAGACATTAGGATATGTGTCTTGATCAATATACGCCATTTCTTTAAACGATCAAAGTAGCATAATGAATATAGATATCATATCCTACTATAGCCATGATTGAAAATTTGAAATTGAAACACAATTTTGCTTCTTTTACTATGTATTTGTAGAGCATTTACGGCTGTTTGTTTGCATCTTGTTGTTTAGGTATCTCGAGGATGGGTACATGTTGTACACATCTACACGCTTAATAGTGATGTTTACTCATCTATACTGGCAACCGAGCCAAACCAAACGAAATCAATATGGTCAACAAAGTTAAACCAACCGGTAAGATCGACCTGAAGGGGCTGGACCATATATAGAATGTAGAAAAAGATGACACAAAAGTGGATCGGATCGGTCTGATTTATCGTGGCCGATAACAAGTCCCCACACTAGAAACCAAGAGTGTGGATCAAAGTTGGAAAAAAAAACACACATAGAGGCTGCATAAAAGGACCACTAATTTTCTTCATTATTCTATTATTGTACCTTCTAAGGAAATTGCAAAACCCTAACTAGATAATTTATTAGGGCATATATAAATCAAACACGTACGCATGTTATTTATTTAAATGTCTCCCTGACCACAAACTCTACGATTAATTTATTCTTCAGTTAGACTTCAATAGTGCGTCGTATACTATGGGAAAAATGGGTTCGAAGATTTTCCTACGACCAAATTAAATGATGTTTTAAGATTTTATTTTTTTACAATAGACATGCATACAAACGTTTGTAAATAGAGAGGCTTGTAATATCAATAAATGTTAGGAGTGGGTTCGATAATTTTCAATAACAATTGATTTATTTATTTTTCTCGACAATTGAGTTTTTTTTTGTTTTGTTTTTTTTTGTCTCGACAATGAAGTTTAATTTAGGAAAACATAAGAAAGTTCATAAATAAATGAAGGGATAAAAAAGGGCCAAAAAGAAGAATGGAAATAGAGTAGTGCCCAACTGCCCGTATTAAGTGATCTCGTGAACCTCTTTGCATGCTTTTTTTAGAAATATGCTTTTTCCGTCACCTTCTACATTCCTCATTAAGTCTATGTATTTGCATTCCCATTCTTTCATAACTAATGTGTTTATTATAGATATCCAAATCATGAGATGTTTTCCTTTTACCAAAAGAAAGAGACTTGCACAAGATATATACGAATTTACTCTTAAACTTGGGCTTGAAATTTTGTCAAAACAAAAAAAACTTGGGCTTGAAACTCTAAAGCATATGAGATATTTCACATGATTTTTTTTTTGAACTTTAAACAAATCCTTGTACATATGTTTTGGGTTAAATCGCCATTTGTAGTAAATTTTTTTTAATTTGCTGTTAAATGTAATTGTTGCATATTAAATCGTCTATCTATCCTATAGAATGTCAAATTCATAGACTACACACTTTTGTTTGGGGTTAAAACTACAAATTATTGTAGACTAGTTAATAAAATATGCTCAGAAAGTCTTATATTAACAAATGAATTAGATAAACAAAGTCTTATACAAATATGCTGTATAAAATATGCTCACAAAGTCTTATATTAACAAAGTCTCATACAAATATGCTGTATAATTCGATATATGTAAATCATTACGCCACTCATGCCTCCCACATTCCCATTTGAGAATTGAGATATATATATAATTACCACTAGCGTGGTCCACAATTCAATAGCTTTTAATCATATCGCTNAATAGAATTCAGTTCAAATATTTTTTTTTAATTGGTTTGAGAATTATTAGTTTAACTCAGAGAAATCTATATGTTTTTCAAACCATTTTTCTAAATTCAAAACCGTAAATGAGACTGATTGATTTGCGGTGCTACTTAATTTACGAAAGTTTTAAACATATTTTGAAGAAAGGTTTGTTGTTCCAACTAGATGGGTGAAAGGAGGTAGGATTGCACGAATTGTAAACTTAAGATGACAAAAGAATTTATATACAAATCAAAACATAACCGTTCTTATGAAAGAGCGAGAGTTAAGTCTTTATGATAAAGGAGACCAACAGAGAAATCGAGAGAATAATAATATTATAAATAAATTTAACTTCTGCATACATTTATCAAAAGTCATTTTTTATCATTTTGTTCATATACAAGTATTCACGACAAGACTAACTGGAGCTTGACAAAAGAAAGCACTATAATTTTTATAGATAAAATTTTGAGGATAGCGTTATATCAACGACAAGTTTGTGAAAAGACAAAAACATGAGTGATCATAGGGATTTAGGTAGTACCAAACAACTTAATATTCAGAGAAAATAACAAACTTTCTTACCAAAATTCAACTCTATGTAACGGGAATGATTAAAATATGTTACTATTAACTAATATGTCAGACCATATATATATTTTAATAAAGAAATCTGCGTATACAACTCTATGTAACGGGAATGATTAAAATTTGTTACTATTAACTAATTTGACACACCAAAAATATATTTTAATAAAAGAAATCTGCGTGTATACGCGGATATTCATCTAGTCTAATATAAAGATTGGATAAGGTAAAAAATCCAAGCGTAAGAAAATGGAAGATGATAAGGTAAAACGTAAAGCGTTTAATATTTTGTTTTGGCTGTATACATGAAACTCTCTCCCAGCCGGAGAGAGTTAACCCTTTTTAATATAGTAGACTGTGTTTCAGAAAACGAAATATACGATGAGTCCCATGAAAAAAAAAATGCAAGTCTTATATAACGAGGAAAAGAAATAACTACGATATATTTTTTTTTAAAACAGATTTTTCTTTTCAAGACCTCTCTTAATTAAATGTCACAACAACAATCCCATCAAAACTGAATAAACATAAAGTCCTACACTCGCCACTACCATTTTTACTTTGAATTCTACAAAAGTATAATAAAATTATAAAGCTGAAATCTACACCGGTATAACAGCAACCTGTCCGGTTTACCAAAACCGGTGTGGGTGAAGCGCTGCTGATGGGACTGGCTCAACTTCCGTAGAGAGGAAGAAACCTCTATGATGTTTCTATCAAAAGCTAGAGTAAGGTCGAGGCTTACCTTTAATGGAGTTTAAATGCTGAGTAACGAAAATAACAGCCATTACTACCAAGAGACATCCCACCAGCGAACTGAAGAACAGAGCCCCTGGCTGTCTGGTTTGAACGAACCCGTAAATCCCATTTGATGTCATCACAATCACATCCGTTAGTCCGTCGTTCGAGAAGTCATCTGTGATAAGTGCATGAGTCGGCTGAGACGGTAACTCGATAGAAGCCAATACGCTTCCTCCTGGAGATATTATGACTGCCGCTTGATCTCCTCCGGCAAGGATCATAGGCTGGTTATCATGAATGCGCAGAGAGAATGGTTTCAGTGTTGGGACCACCGTCCCTGATTCAGTTAAACCCGATGGAGACGGGAAATTCGACCATGTGGCTTCTGTCTGAAGCTGCCATTGCCAGAGCGGCTCGCGGCCATGCACATCAGGCGTGTATGATGTCACCTGATACGAAAAGCGATGAGCTATTGAACGAAATTCAAAATTCAAGAAGTTAAAACGATTGGATTATCAGAATAAAGAAAGGAAAAAAGTACCTCTCCATGATTAGTCAAGAAGATTACATCACCGTGACTTCCTCTTCTGTGTCTATGACCGTCATCTCTGGGGATGAGAATGGGAGTTGCAATCTCTAAAGAAGAGGTGTCTCTTGTGTGAGCAAAGTTTCGTGAAAACTCTCCGTAGTGCAAGAAGTTGAAGGCGGCGTGATGGCAGATCGAGACGTTGAAGAGCTGTTCGCGGACGGGAACGCCTGAGGTTGCCACTGCCCAGCAAGGCTTCAACACTTCCATTGATCCGCTCACTACAGTTCTCTCTCCAACATTGCCTCCGACAGCCTAAGGTGCGCACAGAGAATATATGGTCGTAAGAATTGAAGATCGATTGTAAAGCCAATGAAGCGAAAGCGGCAATGGTGTCTAATGTGTACCTGAACATGATCGAGTACACCATCTCCGTTTATGTCTGCGTGAAGCCCACCTTCAAGCAGATGAAGCTGGAGACAGGAATAATTTAAGGAAGCTAACATATAAAAAAAGGGTTCGTGATACAGTAAGCTTGTTCATGATCTGAAGGAATAGCTACCTTGCAAAGAGTTCGACCAGTAGGCAAATGAATAGCTTCAATTCCTTCTTTTTGATGAGCCACAACAACATTAGGAACCCACCAAAGCTTAGTGTAATTAGTTATAGTCGGGATGTATTGCATACCCTGCATCAACATGTTGCTTTGCTATCATAAACCAATATGGGTATTTTTCATGTGGGTAATTTACATTTTATAAGAGCTTTACCTTCTTGGGTTTTGCCGAGCCAGCATAGCGAGCAGCCTTCCCAATCATTTTCGGAATCTTTCTCGACAAGTCTTTTCCAGCGGGTGTGTGTTCCTCAGGTTTGTGAAACGGATAAGTTGTAGACTTACCAGCTTGCTTCTTCAATGTTTTCCTCTTGTGTCGCCTGAAATGAGCAAGCTTCAACAACGTATCTTCACGTCGGTCCTGATACAAAGACAACAACGTACGTTAAAACAGTTTTTTAAGCATATTAGAATAAGAAAGCACGTAGTAGGAAGCATAAGAGTTACCCAGTGATGGGGCATAACACCAAGAATTGATTCTCTAAATTCCCTGCATTCAAACTTCAGCCCAGCATATCTCAGTTTTCAAAGCTTTCAAAATATGATAGAGCAATACAAATCACTTAAAAGACAACTAAGAGCGGGTTAACTATATTGCCACTAGTCACTAATCAATGGAGAACGGGTTAACTTTACCTCTCCCGGGTGACGGCTATTCAGAGCATGCACATCGAGCTTGTAATTGTGTTGGGGAATTAATTGTGATGCATCTGAGGTCTGAGCTTCAACATCCTAGAAGAGGAAAGAAAATATTCTATCAATCTGACCGCCAAAATTTGTTGCAGATAAGAATATAGTTAAGCAATATGTGGAGAAAGAAGTGAGCAGAAAAGGAGAAATAACTGACATCAGTCTTTTTACTCCATCTAAGATCACCAGTCCGGCCAGCGAATGCATAAACAGAAAAGTGACGCAAGTTTATAGCTCCAGAATCTTCAGAGGCCTGAAAGGAAGCTTAAAGTTCTTCTAAACAGTCCAAACACAGCTCTTATGCACAGTGGGATATGAACAATTGTCGAGAGAGTTCTTTCTTTATCATTGAGTTCTAGAAAAAATGTGTAACCAGACAACAGAGATACACATCTAAATTTATTACCAGAAGCAGTCCAAGGAAGCGATTGCGATATAACAACTGCACATCTTTCGTACCTGATTCTCAGTAGCACTCCTTCTGTGTTGCTCAGCATTTTTTTCTGTCATGCCAAGCTCCTCAAATGGGTCCATGTGATTCTAAAACCACAAGAATAGTCTATTAGTAATGCATGCAAGTTAAATAGGAAATCAACAGAGGGATTTTTCCTCCTACATACATATGGCTGCATCTCCATCCGTCCACCAACAATAACCAAACCAGTATCACCGTGCTTCAATGTGTAATTGCTTATCGAAATTGCTATCTCTCTATGGTGGGCATTATGTGGAAAATCCTTCTGTCATTCCATCAACATGGGTAAGTAGAAGGAGAAATAATCTATAGAACTAAGGCAAACTTTTGTATGGAACTTTAGACAAAGGACGAAGAGGATAAAAAACCTGCAGATTCGTTTCCCACAGCTTTTTCAGGTTGTGATCAAAGCAGAGCACAGACCAACCTGAGGTAACAACGACCAGAACCTGCTTCTGTGGTGTTCCATCTTTATAATACCTATCAATAACACCTGTGGCCATCGCCACAGCACGTCTCCCTGACGCAACACGGATCTTGTCAGGCAAAAGGGTGATCTCTGCAAGAACACGTGCTTCACTGAAACCTTCATCCACACGCCTGGAATGAGGCTCCAGGACCTAATACGCCAAACATCAACAGTTGAGCACTTGATCCAACACATAATAGCATAGCAATAAAGAGAAATGCATAAGAAAAAATCGCTAGCAAGGCTCTATAAATTGGCGAGAAAGATCAAAATCAGAAATGTTTAGCTAACGGAGCAAGAAAAAGTGCAGAGACTAGAAATTCACAAATAGAATACCTGAATTTTCGCATCATTTGTAGCAACGAGGATCTCCTTCTTGCCATCACCATTAAGATCAGCTACAATAGGTGGTGGTAGACGATCAGCTTCGTATTTGACAGGATACTCATCGTACAAATGAAACCATGCTTCTTTGAACGCAAAATCACCCTCGTGCTGCAATATCAAGAATCAAGCCTCACGTATCATGTAGAATAATCTCTATAGAGTAAGAAAATCAATAACGGGGAAATTGAATACATACGAATCAATAGATTCCATCTGAAACATTTTACAACCTAGCTAATCGAATTGGCAGTCGAATTCTACCGATAAAGGAAAATTCAAACACTGCTCTAGTAACAGATCGATTAAGGGCTCTACAAGTTTTACGCTGTAATTGAGACAAGTCACCTGGAGAGTGAAGAATATAGCAAACCCAGAGAGCATCAAAATTGCCAAATCGCGTTTCCTCATCTTTCTTTAACCTCGAGCAGATGTATCAATGGCAGATTTGCATCAGAAGGTAGCAATCTCCCCAGAGCGAGAGAGAGAAAGTGAGAGAGCGTTGAAAATAGTCGGAGAAGCAGGCGAGCCCAGAAGCTCTCGTCGGTACTACGTCGTTTTGTAAAGTTCAGACATTTTATATTCTAAAACAGCGTGCCGTTTTTATTATATTGAACCGAACCATATGTCGTCTCACGGTGGGGATAATCGTCCGGGAGGATTACTTTAAACCAAGGAACCAAACATGTTCATTAGCCATCGTTCGTAACTTGGTAATCGAATCACTTCTCGCCGTTTCTCGCCTCATGTGCAGTTCATGTTAGATCCAATTTGTCATCGTCGTTGCCGCTTAAACTGGTACGCTTTGATCTATTTTTCAATGAATTCTAGTTTCAGAATGAATCATGGTCTATGAGATGCTTCGATGTTGACTCGCAATTCATAGAACCACCATAACGTTTACTTAGCTATTCTCTGTGGTGTTTAGCAACTTGTTGATAGAAAATACTTTAGTTTTTTTTCCATCAGATCTTCATATCTTATTTAAGAAATCAATGAATTGGTAGTCTTTATCTATTTACACCAGAATGGGTTTTTGATTTTGCACAAGATGAATATCTATCTCGATAATATGCTCAAGATGTTGCATCTATGTTTTTTGGTAAGTCTTACTTAATCTGGATCACTGGGCATGTTGTTTAGAGAAGAGAGAATCGAATAACAAAACCCACTTGGAGTTGGAGTTGGAGTTGGACTTGGAAATGGGAGAGACAACAACAACAGAATCAGAACATCTCATGATGATGGGCTTTGCAGATCCAATGAAAATTGATCCCAGAAGAGATCGGTTCCCATGCTGCATTGTCTGGACACCTCTCCCCTTCATTTCATGTCTGATTCCCTTCATCGGCCACGTGGGTATTTGCAGAGAAGACGGTGTCATCCTCGACTTTGCCGGACCTAATTTCGTCTGTGTCGACAATTTTTCATTTGGAGCTGTGTCTCGATATATCCAAATCAACAAGGAAAAGGTAGGTTTGCAAGATGCTGCTGGCTTTCATTTTTTTCTTCTTCTCCTTTCTGCAAACTAACAACTTTTACTCACATTGGCCTTGGATGATAATCAGGAATCATCTCTTTCTTACGGTTCTCGTATGTTCAATGGTGAGAGCAGGTATGAGCAAGAAGACACTCAGGAGAAAGAGCCAACATGGGATGATGCACTTAGAAAAGGCATACAAGAGTACCAACACCACTCATATAACATATTCACATGCAACTGTCATTCCTTTGTAGCCAACAACCTGAACCGTCTAGCAGTAAGGTCAGGCGGGTGGAACGTGGTGAATCTCGCAGCACTTGTGTTCATCAAGGGACGTTGGGTGAGCAAAACAGCCATGGTAAAGTCCTTGTTGCCTCCAATCATAGTCTACGCTCTAGGGATATTACTGGGTGGTTGGACTTTCATAGCTTCCTGCTCCATCCTAGCGGGTTTGCTTACGGGTTGGTTCATCATTGGGACCTTTTGTTTCAAGAAATTGATCCAGCTGTAGATTTGGTTTGATCCAAGGATTTGGTATAGAGAATTATGATGTTGAAGTGGGGTTTTCAATGTGAACTTTTTGTCGGAATGGGCCGGACCAAGACTGTTGTAACTTGTAATATATCCATCATTTTGCTTGTTTTGTCACTAATTTTATGATTTTTGTTGTGTGTGTCAGACTTGAAATAAAAGGGTGTAAATTGTCAGAAACTAAAACTTGTAAGAGTAAAGTGGGAATATTTATCATTTGGGTGAAGAAGGAAAGTAGCATATTTTGTGGGGTTAATTATGGGAAATAAAATCACGCGCCGAATAAAAGAGAAAGCAAAAGATATTGATGGCAAAATTGTGATTTGTAGGTGATTCCAGGGGCTATATTTGAAAAGGAGAGAGCACGCTTAAGTAATTGAAACGCAGAGGAAGAGGAAGAGAAACAGAACATATCAACACACAGAGACGAAAAGGAGAAAGAGAGAGATCGAAGATGGCTGCAGAAGAAGGACAAGTGATCGCGTGTCACACAGTCGAGTCATGGAACGAGCAACTCCAGAAGGGCAATGACTCCAAAACTCTTGTAATCTCCTTCTTCTGATTTGATTTTGTTTTGTTCAGATATGGGTTTGTCTCTATCATTGAATTTTGATTTGTTTGGGTTGCTTCATAGTCTCGATCTCTCACATCATGAAGCAATGTATGTAATGCGTTTGATTGTTTCGATTTGGATTCATGCTTTGACACACCATATATGAATTGAAATCCCTCTTCTTTCTCGAATATGAATTACACAAACATTAGATTCTCTCTGCGGTTTTGTATGTGAGAGTAGTTTATAACATTCTTATGGTTTAAGATGTCATTGTTCATTGTAATGTTTCATTGTTGAAGGTGGTGGTTGATTTCACGGCTTCTTGGTGTGGACCATGTCGTTTCATAGCTCCATTCTTTGATGATCTGGCTAAGAAACTCCCCAATGTGATCTTTCTCAAGGTTGATATCGACGAATTGAAGGTAAAATCAACCAAGTTTTCTCTCTTCCGACCGTGATAGATAGAGAGATTGTTTTCTTCTATGATCAATATCCTCTTTTTTTTTGTTTTGATGGAACAGTCGGTCGCGAGTGACTGGGCGATTCAGTCGATGCCAACCTTCATGTTCATGAAGGAAGGGAAGATTGTGGACAAAGTTGTTGGGGCCAAGAAAGATGAGCTTGAGTCTACCATTGCCAAACACTTGGCTTAGTTTAAGCTTTCTTGTGCTTTTTACAAGTCCTTAATTTCTGTCTTAAGATGTTGGATTAGTTAATTCATTGCTTTACTAGTTTTGAGATGTTATAACTTTGTTCCCCTTTGTTATCATCATTTCGGCCTAATCTCATCTGATAAGATATATTGTGACTACTAGTGAATTATTTCATTTTGCAGATCCAGTAAATCTATTGCTTTTACTTGTTTCTACTTCAATCTGTATTATAAAGTTACTTTCTACACTTGTCCTCGAAAAGTTATTCTCGCAATTAAAATAAAAGAGAGTTTGCTAATTTGTTCCATATGTGTAGTTCCTGGAAGAGTGAGTGACCACTTCAAGACCCATCTAGTGTGTGTAGTTTCTCCTTGTTCTCGTAGTAGTCTGGATGGACCTCGATTAACTTACGATGAGGACGGTTATTTGATTGTTGGTTTTTGAAAGCTTCTTAGAGTGGTGAGTCTGTTTTCAAGCTGCCTTTGAAAGTTCTTCCGTTGCACGAAACTAGCATCTACCTAGATTTTTCTAGCGGTTTCTCTATCTTTGGCTTTTTCTCGATTCCTCGATAGATCACTGCATCTAGCCATCGTTTGTGGATGCACTGATGTTTCAAAATTGTTTATGCTTCCATGTTTTTTTATTCTTTTTTTGCCATGGGACCAAAACCCATTATTTACAAGAACGTTTTCATTTTTAATGAAATATTTACATTCCTAGCAAAAAAAAAAATTTGTTCCATTTGCACAAAAGTAGATTTCTTTGTGGTTATGATGAGGCCAAATTAAAGAAGGTAACACTTGATGTTAAGTTATCTAAAATAAGAAGATAGCTCTGGGCGATGAAAATGGGAAAGATCATTAGTCTTGTTTGCAAACATGTTCAAAGAGAGGATAATTATTGTCCTGAAATCAAGAGTTAAAAAAAACCCATTGAAGCTTTCCCATGATCAAGAGAATCAAGATGGATCATTTTAAAAGATACTTGGCGAAGCAATAGTACGAGTCCATAATTCTCTAAGCAACTTAACAAAAAAATTGCAAACTTGAAAGTTGAAACATCCCATTCTGATATATAGTTTATAACTTTATATGAACCCCAACATAAATGAATAATCATTCGGATTCATACAAAAACACAAATAAATCAAACTACCAAAAAAAAAAGACAGAGAAAATTAATTCTCCTCAATCGATTCTCTTCTGCTAATACTACTAATAAACCGCAGAGAGAATATTCATCCGCTAAAGCAAAAAAAAAGAAGAAAGTCTCATCTTTCGGATACAAGCAAAAAAACCCTAATTTAAAAAAAAAAAAGGGTTTTGCTCGATCTCGAAGTAGTTTTATATTAAAAAAAAAAATCCTCCTATGCCCTAATAATAACCGTAGTTACTATACCCGCCGGGAAATGGATATTGATGATGGTAAGGTTGCATCACCGGCGCCTGAGAGTAGTAACCCTGAGACGATGAAGGAAAGTAGCTCATATGGGCGGGCCAATGAGGCGTTGATTGGCCGAAGTAAGAGTTTTGATCATGTTGAGGATGATGTGTTCCGGTTTTCACAAAGGCCATTTCAGCATTTTTGCCTTTCTTCGAACCCATTAGTTTCAATAGCTTGTTTGGATCGCCGTGACCCGTTACGTATGCCATTCCTTCGTCCACGTCTATCCAAAAATTTCCTCCTATAACCATTATTATTAAAAAGACATTTTCAGAAATATAAAATTGGTAGTGAGACGAAGAACGTACGATATAGTAATATTATGTTAAGAGTAACAGAACAAACCTTTGATTTTCTTGAGGATTTTCGTCATGCTCTTGTGCCATTCGGGAGATTTTGTGTTCACTTTGAACCCACAAGTCTGCGAGAAAAAGTTAGAATAAGTATGATGTACACACGGATCGCAAGAATTATCAATACAAAAATTGAGAAATATGATTATGAACATGTAATGATAGATTGAAAACGGACCAGCCTTGTAGTTGTCTGACGATTTGACGAAAACATGCTTGTCACCTTTATGAACTCGTGAAGAAACTTTATAGATCTTGTATGAATTGCAAGTCTTGTCTTTCTTTGACAAATGAATGCGTGGTGTATATTTATATTGGTTTCGATAATTAATATTGGATTATATTTATATGGTAACCATATCTATATTTTACATAAAGGGTTCCATATTTGGAATTAGTGTCGTTAATGGTATAATATTTGCTTTCCTTATGTGACATACTTTCATCCAATAAGAATGGGGTTGAAGGTTTATTAAGATTTGAATTTTAATACAAATCAATCTAAATACTAGATTGAATACATCCGTCTATATCTTTAGAAAATAAACACATATATTCTCGCAGAAAAAAAAACTGATGAGATTTAAAGACAATAATGTCCATGATTTTGGTCTTTATAGAATACAAAATTCGTATCAAATGATGTGCGTGTGATGGGCTTTTTCCAGACCCAATTATTAATTAACAAACCTTCTAACGCCACACCCATGAGCCGAATCACACTTTAAAGGCCCATCAGTGTTTGGTGCGCTGTTCAGGGTTTAGCGAGAGTACTTCGTTTCAAGTTTCAACCTTGGCATCGGCGAAGTGAAACTGGGAAAGCTTAATCGGATAATCCAGCAGCTTTTGGATCGCAATCTGTTCTGCTGATGCTTTGCTGAAATGGGTTTCGGTGCAATCAGATCGATTTTTCGACCATTGTCGAGAACCCTAGTTTCGCGTGCCGCCGCAAGCTGCTTGTCTGCGCCATTCCCTGCGACGATTCCGGCGGCGAAGCCCGATTTATGCTCCTTCTTCGGTGGATCGAGGCATTTGAGATTGCCACGGATTCCTGTGGCTAACCATTTGCATAGCTTAAGCTTAACTGATACTCGGCTTCCCAAGAGACGACCCATGACTCATCCCAAGAAGAAAAGATCTAAATTGAAACCTCCAGGTTTGCTATTTTGTTTTGATGGTTAATGGTTATTTAAGATTTTATATCGATTATTCGCCACTTATGTGTTTTTTTTTAAGCTTCATTGTTAGTCTTGGACATTGTAATAGCGCTAAGATTGATGCTTTGTTTGTGAAATTGGGGATGAGTGTTGTGTGGTTGAAGTCGATTTAGTGTAATCTTCACAGTGATTTTTGTTTGTGCAGTTTAGTTAGTATTTTTGTGGGTTTCTTTGTTCTGTGTAGAACTCTGTGTAACTAGGTTTAGCATCGATCTCGTGTACTCTAAGTGGGATGTGATTGTGTTAAATCCCGACATGAGTGTTCATACTGAAAAAATTATATAGCCAGTGAATCTAATAATCTATGGTGGAATTGGTCATTTGGTTGGATGAATAACCGATCTAAGGAAAATGCAGGGCCGTATGCATATGTTCAATATACCCCTGGCGAGCCGATTTCTCCAAACAATCCCAACAAGGGCAGTGTGAAAAGAAGGAATGCGAAGAAGCGTATAGGGCAGCGGCGTGCCTTTATACTGGTTTGTGTGATTTCTCTCTAGTTTGTTTTAAGAAATTTGAAGCCCTTTTGATGTTTGCATATCTCTACATTATTAGGATGTTATATCTGTTGATTGTTAGAACAAACTTCAGATGAGAGATCTTGGAATGTTGAATCCATAGATTATACAAATGAGAAAAATGTGTGAACGCTGTGAAATCGTAGTAACCGAAAAATGTAGGCTGTGTCTCTCTTGCTTCTCTGTTTTCGTTCCATTTCTTGGCGAGACCATGTTTCTACATTATCAGGGTGTTATTTCTGCTGGTTGTTAGAATAAACTTCAGATGAGAAATCTTGAATTGTTGAATCCATAGATTGTACATATAAGAAAAATGTTTGAACTTTGAGAAATCGAAGTAACCGACCTAGGTTGTGTCTCTATTGCTCCATTTCTTGGCGCAACAGTGTTTCTTGTCGATTTTGTTACATATGAGTAATGTCGTTTTATAATGAGTTTCGAGTCCTCCTGTATAATCTCACAGTCTGAGAAAAAGAAGAGGCAAGCACTGGTGCAAGAGGCGAAGAGGAAGAAGAGAATCAAGCAAGTGGAACGTAAGATGGCCGCTGTTGCAAGGGACCGGGCATGGAAAGAAAGACTGGCTGAGCTTCAGCAGCTCGAGGAAGAGAAAAAGAAAACAATGTCTACTTGAATTGCTTTCATTCAAACAAACATAGAATAATCCTAAAATGACAATCTTCTTTTTTTTTCGTCTTGAATTAGGTTTGCTCCTTTTTGTTGTGTTCTCTGAAGAGTTTACTCGTCCTTGTCGTCTACAACTTTGTCGGAAGAACCGAGAGTTACTTGCCGTTTATGGTCTTTTATATTCAGTCATGTCTTTCTCGTTTCACTACACTAACTTGTCGACATTCTTTTATTCACGGCACCTCAAAGAGACTGAAACATTCAAGATTTCCGTCTGAATCAAGACAATCGGCCACCACGTGTAACCTTACTAGAGGCTTGGGCTGTCTCTTTCTCTGCCACGTGTACCCATTGTTTTCATCTCCCAAATTTCAACTTTTGTTACAAAAGTCTTCTTGGTCGCTGATTTATCCACTTTCTTTCTCTCTCCCTCACATCTATCAAGAATCATGACGAGCGAAGTGAGAGAACAGAGGATCAAGAGCAACGGGATTTGGCTAAACGTGGCTGAGAAAGGAGAACACGACGGGCCTTTGGTTCTGCTACTCCATGGCTTCCCTGAGACATGGTTCTCGTGGCGTCACCAGATCGATTACTTGTCGAGCCATGGCTACCACGTGGTCGCTCCAGATCTCAGAGGCTACGCTGAGTCTGATTCTCCTCCGAGCCATGAGTCTTACACAGTGAACCACCTTGTCGCTGACGTCATCGGTTTACTCGATCACTACGGCACCGCTCAGGTGAAACTGATCTCTCATCATATATCTCATCATCTGAATTTTTTAAAGTCCAGTGTTGTTCAATATTTGATTTCATATGAAACCAATTTGAAAATGTTTTTGAAATTTTTTTACAAATACTCAAATACGAGGACAAATCTTGTTATTTTCAACGAGTTTCTAAATATTTTAGTTGAAATTCAACCCAATTATAAACCCTTCTCATTGATTTCTTGATTAATTACCTTCTATTGTTTTAACCAAAAAAAATGTTTAGGCTTTTGTGGCCGGGCATGACTGGGGAGCAACAATAGGTTGGTCTCTGTGCTTGCTTAGACCAGACAGAGTCAAAGGTTTCATAAGTCTCTCTGTTCCATATTTTCCAAGAGATCCAAAACTCAAACCTTCCGAGTTTTTTAAAAGTTTTGGAGATGGGTTATACATCTCTCAGTTTCAGGTAAAACCCAAAATTACTTTCTAGATTTATGGTGTTACTTTTTATAGTAATCATTTGTCGTCCTTGATTCAATTTCGTGTTTCGCAAGAAACCCGGAAGAGCTGAGGCTGCATTTGCAAAACATGAATTCTTGACGGTTATGAAGAAGTTATTGCTAACAACTAGAACAGATTACTTGGTGGCTCCTCCTGATACCGAGATCATCGATGATCTTGAGATTCCATCGACGATTCCAGATTGGATAACCGAAGAGGAGATTCAGGTGTATGCAGACAAGTTTCAAAGATCTGGGTTCACTGGGCCTTTAAATTACTACAGAGCCATGGATCTGTAAGTGTCATCTCTCTCCCTCTCCCTCTCTCTGAGTCTTTATGTTTTAATTATAGGTATTGAAGTGAGAAATTTCAGGAGTTGGGAGATATTGGCACCGTGGCAAGACTCCAAAATCGTTGTTCCGACAAAATTTATTATGGGAAACAAAGATATCGGAAATGAAGGACCGCATGGCAAAATGGAGTATGTAAAAGGAGAGATGTTCAAGAGTCTTGTGCCTAATATTGAGATTGTTGTTATTGAGGATGGTCATCATTTTATCCAGCAAGAGAAGTCTGAACAAGTCTCTCAAGAGATTCTCTCCTTCTTAAACAAGTTAGGGCACACAAAAGTGTAAAATCTTGCTGTTTTATGGCCTTATAGTTTTTTGTTTTTTGTTTTACCAAGGATGGCCTTATAGTTGCATGATGTAAAACTACTAATGTAGTAATGTGTATCGGAGAATAAAACCCGAGAGTGATCGTAATCAATGATGCCTAATAATGTAAAAAATATATAATATTTCAGTGTTTGTTATTTGTTAGACGTCTACATGGTTAACTCTCCGGCATATCCTCCGGATATTTGCCATGTTGGTTCGTGCAATATATTGTTGGCAATAAGTTATGATCGTGCAAATTATTTGGTGGATTGGATTTCACTTGACTGTCCCTATTTTGTTTGATCGGATCAAAATAAAAATGATTTCTATTTCTATGCATTCAGAATTTCTTTATCTTTTTTCTAAATAGAATTGATGCTAAAAAGAGAAAAAAAACATGCTATTTTTTGTTTAAAACTTTAAATTAACAAAATAGTATTAACCCTAAATCCTAAAGCTAAACTATAAAGGGGTGTATTCAATCTAATATTTAGGAAGATTTGGAAATATTGAGTTTTAGTAAGTTTTTAGATAATTTGAGTGAATTAGGTAAGTTGTTATGATTTTTTTAAAAAATTATATGAAATAATTTTACCTAAAATTATGAGATTTGGATTTTTTTTTTTTTTTTATTTAGCTAAGAAACTCCACCAAAACATTTTCAAATCACTAAAAATCTTCTAAAACCTACTACTTAAAATATTTCCAATAACATTGGATTTGAAGATTCATTTACAAATCAATAGTTCAATAAGATGAGATTTTTTTAAAAATCATGTGTGAAAAACATAAGATTTGTGATTTTAATACAAATTATTCCAAATGGCAAATACTAGATTGAATACAATCTCCTAAAACTCGGAAATTGTATCTTTTATGCTTAGCAGAATTAGCTTATTTTTTTAATTTATTTTTAAATCTAGCAAATTTAATTGATGTTCCCTTAAAAATTGATCGAAATTTAACTTTGGAAATTAAACATAAACTCATTAAATGTATTAAGTACTAGTATGTTACCTAAGAGAGCAGTGAGATCGAGTCCTTGAACATTGAACTTGGTGACAAGGGTCTGATCAAACGTGGAGTAGGAAATAGGAATGTCGTTGGAGCCAATCAAGTTTGCCTCTCTTGCGTCTCTTCTTCCTAAATCTACTTCCCAACTCGGTCCACCAGTCTGTATATAAATTGAATTAATTTATAACGAGCTTCAGTAACATTTATTAATTCCAATGATTGTCTTCTTGTGTTACGAGAATTGACTTACAATAACAGTGGTGTCTCTAGCGACGAGAGTCAAAATTTCAGCGCAAGAAACTGTTTGAGGACATTCATTTTCCAAGGCAGACTTGATATTGTCGATGACTTCGAATCCTCGAGTAGAGTCTTGGTTTGAGTCTGATCGTTTCTCGCTTTCCATGGTTCCGCTATTGTCCAATAATACTGAAGCATCACATCCCTGCACCACCCAAAAAGCAAGCAAGATCCATAGATTAAGACTGAATATCCATATATTTTTAGCAAAAAAAAAAAATAATAATTATCCATATATTCATCATATCAAACATTAAGTTTTAAAAAGAGATTAGATTTTGTCAAACATTGACGAAACAGTCATGGAAATGAAGCCTAGGCCATGAGGCAGCCATGCGAGGGTCGTTGGAGTATGCTTTGGCGACAAATGATTGAACGATTGCTTGAGCTTTTGGGCACGAGTTGTCGTAAAACTGTGGGGATAGAGAGGCGGTGCTCGTGCATTCGTTGGTCTGAGAACAAAAACAAATATGAAACAAGGCAACGAGGGAGGTTTCATTGAGAACAACGCACATCATTGATTTTGCCATTTGATTCTTTATTCACTTTGGGATTCTTATGATTATTGTGAGAGTGATGAATGCATGCATGGTTTCATTTAATTTATAGAGGAATGCTTAATTTGTTTGATAGTTTACCTAAACTTAGCTTTTAAGACAGTTAGATGGACACATCAAATGTGAGTGTTTGTTTGAATATAAGTTTTTTTACTTCTATATATTGTGCCATGTTCTAATTTTTCTAATTATCATTTCATATATCCCATAAAATGTTCATCTTTAACTGTCTTAGAATTTGAATTAAGTACCACCCAAAAGCGTTATTTGGAATTGCACGTCGACAAAAACTATGCATGTAGTGTATGAATATAGCTAGTAAGTATGTTGGTTCAATTGCTTTGTTAGGCTGCTTAGGCACTACGTTGATTACAAGATAAACGTCAACTTGTCCTTTTTCTTTTTTGTCTTTTTGTCTTTCTTTGTGTTGAGAGAAGAAAACGTCCATTGCCTTTGTTACTACAAAAGGGGCGGGTGCCGATTCGAGACTGGTAAATAACCAATTGCGCACGCTACTGTCTTAATTTGGATCCACTTTTGTTAAGTTTTCCTAATCCCAAAGGTGTCAGACTTTCCTTGGGAAAAACCAAACAAACCCAAGATCTAAGAGAATTTGACCGTGAAACCAAAATGATGCAAAGAAACAGAGTAACACTAGGGATCCGCTATGTAACACAGAAAGTTGTAGAGATTGCAGAACAACGAGAAGAAGGAGAAAGGATGCAAGATATAAAGAAAGAGGAGCACATACATAACGTTAACGAGTTCACACCCGTTAATGAACACCCGTTAATGAAGATCGCTACGTCTTGCCGATACTCTCTTCGAAATCCACTAGAATCAATATAGTGATTACAACCGAAAGCTACAAATGACCCGCCTAATACATTTCACCAGTCGTTAAACTCACTCTGTACTACTTCATGTGCTAGAGAAAACTCATAACTAACTTATACTTACAAGTCTTCTCTCTTTTCACTATAACTCTTGTAAAAAACGTGTCTCACTGGTCTCACTCTCTCTCTAATACCATAAGCACCTAATTTATATATAGTGACAACAAATTAAGGCTTTATATGCAAACTCTAATCGCCAAAAATGCTTCTTCAAACGTCAAAGATGCAACTTTGTAACAACAATTGTTACAACCAAACATGGCTTTCCTTTTTGAGTACAAACAGATAAAATGTCCTTAAAGTTGAAATGAGCCGTTACTTGGTTGTTTCTTGCAACTACTAGTTTGCTTTGCAGTGTGATCCCAAAAAGTAACTCAACATTAGTTTAGTGACTTTAGTCTACACATGCAAGGACCATTTACGCGTAACGCGTCTTACAAAGGCACGTCATTATAGTATTACACAATACAAATTACCGAAGTACACGGAAGCAACTTGAATCTAATAATGACCACCGGGAAGCTTGTCCATGATCTTCTCCATCATGCCTTTCTTCTCGTGGTGAACGGCGCCAGTGCCGGTAGTATCATAAGCCGTGGTGGTGCCAGAAGTCTGGTGGGACCCATGATGACATGGCAGCTTCTCCTTAATCCTCTCCGTTATTCCCTTCTTCTTTCTCCTTCCACCTAGTCCATCGTCATCCTGCAATGCATATGCATTCACGCACGCGAGTATCATCATCAAAAGCTATAAATTTGGGTATATATACTTTGCAAATTTGATCTTTACAATATTTATTTTTTAAATGTGATACATACTTAAAATGTCAAACTTAAACTTTTTTTGTTTAGAAACGTCAAACTTAAATTATAATGAACAAAGAAAAATAATATCATTCCAACAAGAAATTCAATTAAAAAAAATATATATATAAAGGGATTATTTATATATATGCAATCATAACTAATTCGGGGAATTGGTGAAAATAACCTAAAATTTGGTTTTTTCAGCAAAATTAGACCCCTTATTTGAGTTAAAGCAAAAGTAATATGCATGGATAGTGAAATTACAATTACCTCCTTAATGACTAAACAAAAATCCAGTACGTGTTTTTACGATTCTCATGAAATATGCTCTGTAATTAAATTATATATTTAAATGATAAAAAATATTATGTTATAAAATTATGAGGTTTTAAAAATTTATTATACTAAGTTATGATGTTTTAAAAATCAAAAATTCATAAAATTTGATCAGATTAACCAAGGAAATAATTTATAGGTTATAGTTGAATTATGAGTAGATTTCATATAGAAGTCTGCTAAACCGAAATCTATTGAAATAAATTTACCTAACCAAAGTATTTAACCTAACCATTGCAATTTTACAGACATATAAATTCTGTTTTTTCACCGACAAAATAATTAGTTCGGTAAAAAAGGAGAAAAAAACCTAGCGGCGATTGGCGATTTCATCTTTCTATTGCTCGTCGGCGTATTTTCCGCTGCCTAACTCCGGTAAGACGTCTTCTCCTTCTCCTCTCTTCATCGTTCCTCCTTCCTCTCCTACTCCTCCCGTCGTTCTTTCTTAGTCGTCTATTGCGTTTACAAAATTAAGGTTTTTTATGTCGCCGCATCGGTTTGCCTCTTCTGGATTACTTCCTCTGCGAAACGGTAGGCCTTCGTTCCTCTCTTTCACCTCTATACCGAGTATCGCCGGACATTTTCGTTCACTTATTGGGTTCACTCTTTCAGATCTGTTGCGGCCTCCGATTTCTACTTCGTCGCATCCAAGTTTCATGTTTCCTTCGCCGCGATAAGGTAACCCCTTCTTCCTCCGTCTTTCAGTTGTTTTTTGTGTTCCTTTATCTAAAAATTTGGGTTTTTTATATATGTTGTCGTCGCCGTATATTCTACCTTGTCGTCGGATCTCTCGTTGGCAGCCGTTAAGCCGTCGACGCTCTCTGCCGTAGGACTGTTGGTAGACTTCGTCTGACACGTAACTACTTCTTCGTATACTTCTTTCAAAACTATGTAGACTTCATTGGTAGACTTTTTATTCAAACTGGTGGCCATTCGTAGACTTCTTTTAAAACTCTGTAGACTTATTTCAAAATTATGTAGACTTCATTAGTAGACTTCTTTAAAAATTCGGTACACTTCTTTAGAAATTCTTATTCAAACCTGGTGGCCATTCGTAAATTTCTTTCAAAATTCTGTAGACTTCATTAGTAGGCTTTTTCGTATGCACTAGTTAGCCTCTTTTTATTGAGACCTATTTAATTTTTTGGACGTTTTGTTAATGCTTCTCTACTGTTTTGAAATTATATCCTATCAGAGAACGAATGCCCCGGAATTCCCACGTCGGTGGTACACTAAGGTCATGGGTGAAGAGCATAGGCTACTATGCTGATAACACACGGTTGATTCCTGCACTCCACGGAGTACTGCAAAAAGATGGAGTTTGGGATGAGCTCCATGAGTCGAAATTGGGTGTTATTTTAAAGTTCGGCAGACTTGAGTTTGGCTGGGCATCGAGGCTGGTTCACTATATGCTCTCTTTTCAGTTAGTCTGCAAGAAGAAGTACGAGATTTGGAGTCTAGTTCGTGAAAACCAAGTGAGGTTTTCATTGCTTGAGATTGAGCATCTTACAGGACTGAACTGCGAGTACGTAGATGATCTAACATCTCCAAAGGTTAAGGTTACTGATGAGATGTGTGAATTCTGGAAGAAAATGTGAGTGGTTGAAGATGTTGGTCCAAGCACTGATAATATAATAGATACATGTTCGAATTGTTCGGCATGGTCTAGGAATGATAGGTTGAGGTTGGGATATCTAGGTATCTACGCTGGCTTCATTGTAGCCGTAAAGAGCAGTACACCTACACTGATTGAAATGGCTAGACTAGTGATGGATTTAGAAGCTTTTGAAAACTATCCTTGGGGGAAAGTAGCGTTTAAGAATCTGATAGGGTCTGTGAAAGAGAAAGTGGATATCAACAAGACTATCACCCTCGAAAGGTTTGTGCATGTTCTCCAAGTGTGGATCTACTATGCTCTACCTGATTTTGCTTATGAATATGCTTTCCCATTGCCTAATAACCCAACTCCACCGCTGCTGGCTTACAAAGGATTGGGTTATTAGGAAATGGGAAACAAACGGTCTCCCTAATAACCCGATTCTTTGTAAGCCAGCAGCGGTGGAGTTGGATTATTAGGCAATGAAAAAGCATACTCAGAAGCAAAATCAGGTAGAGCATAGTAGATCCACACTTGGAGAACATGCACAAACCTTTCGAGGGTGATAGTATTGTTGATATCCACTTTCTCTTTCACAGACCCTATCAGATTCTTAAACGCTACCCTCCCCCAAGGATATTTTTCAAAAGCTTCTAAATCCATCACAAGTCTAGCAATTTCAATCAGTGTAGGTGTACTGCTCTATAAGGCTACAATGAAGCCAGCGTAGATGCCTAGATATCCCAACTTCAACCTATCCTCCCTAGACCATGCCGAATAATTCAAACATGCATCTATTATATTATCAGTGCTTGGACCAACATCTTCAATCACTCATATTTTCTCCCAGAATTCACACATCTCATCAGTAACCTCAAACTTTGGACATGTTAGATCCTCTATGTACTCGCAATTCAGTCATGTAAGATGCTCAAACTCAAGCAATGAAAACCTCACTGGGTTTTCACGAACTAGACTCCAAATCTCGTACTTCTTCTTGCAGACTAACTGAAAAGAGCATATAGTGAACCAGCCTCGATGTCCAGCCAAACTCAAGTCTGTCGAACTTTAAAATAACACCCAATTTTGAATCATATATCTCATCCCAAACTTCATCTTTTTGCATTGCTCTGTGGAGTGCAGGAATCAACCGTGTGTTATCAGCGTAGTAGCTTATGCTCTTAAAGGCCATGGCCTTTAATGTACCACCGAAGTGAAAATTCCGGGGCATCCATTCTCTGATAGGATATAACTTCAAAATAGTAGAGAACAATTAACAAAACGTACAAAAAATTAAATAGGTCTGAATAAGAACATGCTAACTAGTGCATACAAAAAAGTTTACTAATGAAGTCTACAGAATTTTGAATGAAATCTACAAATGGCCACGAGATTTGAATAAAAAATATACTAAAAAAGTCTACCGAATTTTTTAAAAAGTTTACTAATGAAGTCTACAAAATTTTGAAAGAAGTCTACAACATTTTGAAAGAAATCTACAGAATTTTGAAAAAAATCTACACAATTTGGAAAGAAATCTACGAATGGCCACCAGTTTGAATAAGAAGTTTACCAATGAAGTCTACATAGTTTTGAAAGAAGTCTATATAGTTTTGAAAGAAGTTCTTACGTGTCAGACGAAGTCTACCAACAGTCCTACGGCAGAGAGCGTCGACAGCTTAACGACTGCCAACGAGAGATCCGCCGACAAGGTAGAATATACGGCGTCGGCAATATATATAAGAAACCCAATTTTTAAATAAAAGAACACGAAAAACAACTGAAAGACGGAGGAAGAAAAGATTACCTTATCGCGGCGAAGGAAACAGGAAACTTGGCTGCGACGAAGTAGAAATCGGAGGCCGCAACAGATCTGAAAGAGTGAACCCAATAAATGAACGAAAATGTCCGGCGATACTCGGTATAGAGGTGAAAGAGAGGAACGAAAGCCTACCGTTTCGCGGAGAAAATAATCCAGAAGAGGCAAACCGTTGCGGCGACAAATCTGAAAAAACCCTAATTTTGTAAACGTAATAGACGACTAAGAAAGAACGACGGGAGGAGTAGGAGAGGAAGGAGCGACAAAGAAAGGAAGGAGGAACGACGGCTTACCGGAGTTAGGCAGCGGAAAATACGCCGGCGAGCAAGAGAAAGATGAAATCGCCAATCGCCGCTAGGTTTTTTTCTCCTGTTTTACCGAACTAAATATTTTGTCGGTGAAAAAACATAATTTATATGTCCGTAAAATTGCAATGGTTAAGTTAAATACTTTGGTTCAATTTTGGTTAGATAAATTTATTTATAGATTTCGGTTTAACAGACTTCTATATGAAATCTACTTATAATTCAACTATAACCTATAAATTATTTTCTTGGTTAATTTGGTCAAATTTTATGAATTTTTGATTTTTAAAACATCATAACTTAGTATAATAAAATTTTAAAACCTCATCATTATCATTTTATAACATAATATTATTTTTAATTATTTAAATATAAATTTAATTACAGAGCAGACTTACATGTAGACTTCTATATGAAGTCTACATGCGTTTCAGGGTTATAATCGTAAAAACACGTTCTGGATTTTGGTTTAGTCAATGAGGAGGTAACTGTAATTTCACTATCCCTACATGTTATTTTTGCTTTAACTCAAATAGAGGTCTAGTTTTACTGAAAAAACCAAATTTTAAATTATTTTCAACAATTCCCCATGTTTCTATGCTAGCAATATGCGTATGTTTAAAATAAATTCTTTAATTATTGTAAATTCGATACATGTTTCTTCATCTCTACTCCAAACTAATTCGTTAATTTCTATTAAACTAAGTCAAAATAAATGAAATAACTAAAATGTAGGGATATAGTAAAAATGTATTAGATATTATGTTTATAACATAAAATATATTAAATAGAGATATTTGCATCAAAACATAATTTGTGATTTAATATTTTCCAAATTCTAAAAAATTAAGTAATATTTTCTTTTTTAAAAAGATGATTTTTTTTTTTTGTTATTGATACGTAAATTGTACACTTTTGATTCGTGCAGTATTGTAAATAGGTACGACTTGAAAATGAATACGTGTACAATACACTAAGTATTACTTATTTTTCTAGTTTTTGTAAAATGTTAATACACAAACAATACAATGTTTTCATTTAGTGACCGTTTATCCCTATTAAATATTGCAAACATAACAAATTATATATTGTATATCTAAAAAATGCAAAATATCTAGTTTTACGAAGGAGAAGTATAGATAATGGTACCGAGCTAGAGCTAGAGCTAGAGCTACTTCCAGAACGGTGAAGCATGCCGCTCAAACCACCACCTTCAGCCATGACCGGAGCTGCATAGACTCCGGTTCCGATTTGGACTGGATTTCCGTATTGGTCAAGCTGTTGGTGACTCTGCTGCGCTCCGGACTGGTTCTGGTAAGACTCCTCCATTTTCCTCTTTTAATTCGAAACTTAACTTAGACAAATTTATTTTCGATTGGATTGAGACTTTTGAGCGATGAAATATTCAGAAGCTCATGAATAATGAATGTTCTATAGACCCGATTTTGGATATACGAATCATTACATGTGGAATGACACATGTCGGTAACATATCTTATTTGGGCCCTATGGCCTTTAGTTATGGCCGAAACGGAAGCCCTAGTTATGCATATTCTCCCCAGACAAACGCTGTCGTTTCGTCTGTGGTTCCAGTTTCCATCTTTTTGATTTTGGGTTTTTTTTTCCGGCTCCAGATTTGAAATTGTGCTCGGATTTCGATTTTGATTGCGATTACTCAAACTTTTTTTTTTCCCAGCAGGAGGGACTTGAACAAGGTATGATCTCGGAGCAGTAACTTTCAATATCTGAATCCATGAATTTTGTGGCCGACGCTTTCGTGTTTTGTTGATTCAGATTTTTTTGGTGCCGAAAATGGATCCGGATGCAGTCAAGTCGACCCTCTCGAATCTGGCATTCGGAAATGTAATGGCGGCAGCTGCTAGAGATTATCAGAAGGTAAATGATTTTCTGGTTAAATCCATAAAATGCGATTTCTTTCATAGTTGCCATTTTTCTGAAGGTTTTTGGATATTGTGCGATAATTTCTAGGTTTTCGTATTTCTAGCATATGCTCTTGGTGGGTTTCTTTCTTTATCCATATGCTATTCACAAAAATTGGCTTATCTGTGTTACGAGTAAATCCTGGAGACGGAATTGCTGAAACTTGAAAATGATTTACCTGTGTTGTTAGGCTACACATTTTGTATATAATCTGTGAGGACTTGTATGTTTCTGATGATAATTTGCAGGAAGTTCTTGCAAATGAGAAGGCGCAATCATCAAATCCTGTCAATGAGGAGGTTGATCTTGATGAACTGATGGATGTAAGTGCAGTGTTGCTTGTTCGACTTGTTATCTTATTTTTTCGGTTTTTGAGATTTACGCTTTCTGTATCTAACTGTAGACTTACTTGCTTATGCTTTGTAGGATCCAGAGCTAGAGAAACTGCACGCAGATAGGATTGCATCACTCAAGGTTATAACTTTGGCAATCGTACTGTGCCTTACTTTTTGGTTATGCAGATATTGGTATGAGCTAACCCTCCAAGATTTTAGAGAGAAGTCGAGAAGAGAGAAGCCTTCAAAAGGCAAGGACATGGTGAGTATCGAGAGGTAAGCGAGGGAGATTTCTTGGGCGAAGTCACTAGGAGTGAGAAAGTGATATGCCATTTCTACCACAAGGAATTTTACCGGTGCAAGTAAGATGTTGTCACCCATCAGCTTTTTTGTTTGTTCGTCTTATAATATTTCAGTTCTTAACCAAACATGTGCACTGCATCATTGTAGGATAATGGACAAGCATCTGAAAACTCTTGCTCCTAGACATGTGGACACAAAGTTCATTAAAATGGACGCAGAGGTTAGTGAACCACTCGGTTAAAGATAGAGAAAAGGAAATGGCCTTTCAACAATCATTTGAACTCTGTTTTGCCGGTGTAAGCTCTGTTCTGTGAAGCTGATGCTTGGCTGACATAAATGCAGAATGCTCCTTTCTTTGTCGCGAAGCTTGCAATAAAGACTTTACCTTGCGTTTTGCTTTTCAGGTTGCGCCTCTTTCGACTCATTCTTACATACATGGTTTGTTGTTAGGTTTTATACTGATAAAATATGATTTTCTTTTTAATTCTTTCTCAGCAAGGGAATCGCGAAAGATAGGCTAGTTGGGTTCCAGGATCTGGGCACAAAGGACGATTTCAGCACGACTAAATTGGAGAACGTTCTGATTAAAAAAGGTATGAAGAACCTTACATCTACCTTTTTAATACTTACAACTCAGTTAGAGAATTGTTGCTTAAAATGTGCAAATCTTTAAACAGGAATGCTCAGCAAGAAGAAGAAAGAGGAAGATGATGAAGATGCCGAATATCAAGAGAGCGTAAGGCGGTCGGTTAGGTCTTCAGAGAATCTGGACTCTGACTCTGACTGATCCAGCAGTTGACATCACAGATTTGCATTGCTGCTTGTCTCTGTTTTGCCTTTTGCTCCTTTGTTATATGTTTATTAGAAAAGGAAATTTTGATATAATATCCAAACGGTCAAATGCTACATGACATTGTATGTTGGTATATGTAATAACACCAGATTGTTGTTGCTGATACATAAACATTGACCGGTTTGCTTAAAACGTGCCATCATCAGGTCCTGTGTGGTGGTGTCTTCGTCCACACCCCTCCTCTAAAGCCGACATCTTCGATCGGGAAAGTCTCTAGCTCCGGACACCAGTTTGCGTGCACGGTCCTAAGGTATGGCATTGACCGCTGGAGCTCTTCCCAATCCATGTCAAGTTCTGACAACGAATTTAACATCAAACCCTCGATTCTCCAGTGAGCTTTAGTCTCAGTTCCCCAGAATTGTTCATGCATTTTCACCAAATTACCTGAGCATATTGACATGTACCTCAACATCGGAAGCGAGATAGGACTCAACCATGAAGGACTCGACTTTCCAGGATAGAATTGTAGAGAAAGCTCATGGAGCTGGTGTGGAGGAGTGAGAGCATCTATTTTTGTTATGAGATCATCGCCATAGCTATCATAGCAGTTGATGGAGATGAGCATAAGCTTAGATAGGTTTATCAATGAATCAAGCTCATCCTCTTCGATCTGATCGCCGCGAGTCAGAGAAAGACCAAGTTTTCTGAGGTTGGTGAGATTTCTTACTTCACTTAGCTTGCACCCATTGTTCGACCTGGATGGCTTAAATCCTAATAGCACTTCGAGGTTCCCGAGACTTCCAATTCCCTTAGGGAAGTACTCAAGTGATCCACAATTTGTCATGTCAAGTACAAGGAGTTTCTTGAACAAGACAATGCAAGGTTGAAGCAGCTTTAGATTCTGACAGTAGCTCGCGTCTAGAATCTGAAGATTGTGGAGTTCCTCCATAGAACGAGGGAACTGGATCAACGGATGTGTGTTGCTCATACTAAGACACGCCAAGTGCTGAAGGCTCGCAATCTCATCCAAAATATCAGACAGAGGAGCATCAAAAATGGATTTCGAGATATCGAGAACCCGCAGATATTTGCAGTCTGTGAGTTTCTTAGCTAGGTCTGAGTTAAGCTTGTTCACCTCACCTGTCTTAGTTGTTGACACTACACCTCTCAGTCGATGGTTAACTTTGATCTGCTTCTCATCAAAGTTTCCACTAATCCCAAGGTGACGACAGTTGAGGCCTTCCGGATTAGAGAAGGAATCATTCTTTGCTATATCGATCACCAAATCACGAACCATATCATGAATCTTGCAAGTGAGGATGGTTCCACTGTAGGTTTTGTCAACAACTTCAACTAGACACCGATTTGTAAGCCCTGAAAAGCAATCTTCTCCAGATTCAGTTGCAGATCTGCCGTTTCTCAACATGACAAAACCTTCTCCGATCCATCCATGTACTAGTTGCTGTTTCGGTATAACACAGTCTTCCGGATAGAGCGAGAGTGTGAGAAAGCATGATTTAAGGTGAGAAGGGAGTTCGTCGTAGCTCAACTGCAGAGAAGACATCACATTGTCAATTTCAGAAGTGTTTCCTTTAAGTTCATCCTGAAAATAGTCTGCTATTCGTCTCCATTCATGATAGACATGGTCTTTGCACAGAAGTAACCCACCAACCGCCTTGATTGTCAAGGGCAAACCTTTGCATTTTGTTACAATCTCCTTGCCAACATCCTCTAGCTCAGGACGCTCACAAGTACCGTTATTTGCTGCAAATGCCACTTTACAAAATAGCAGCCAGCTGTTATCAGCACTAAGGAGCTGTGGACGGTGAGTCTTGTCTCTCGCCTGAACCTTTACCGCGACAGATTCTGATCTTGTGGTCACGATAACGCTGCCACCTTGTCCTCTAGGCAGTCCTTGGTAGATCTTGTCCCACCAACTCAAATTCTTGTCCCATACATCGTCCATCACGATCAAGTACCTTTTCCCTAAAAGATATTGCTGGATTTTTCTCAGCAATGTTCCAAGGTCGTCTCCAACACTCGCGTCACCCAAGTTCCGCAATATGCTTCTCATGATCTGTTCTTCAGTAAAAGTCTGGGACACAGACACCCAAATCCTTCTTTCGAAACGATTTTCGATCTCTTTGTCATTGAACACTTCTTGAGCAATGGTAGTTTTACCCAACCCTCCCATCCCAACAAAGGCCATCATCAAAAGCTCGCTCTCGTTTGATCGAAAGAGCCACTCCTTGATTTTTCTTTTATCTCCTTCCAAACCAACCACCTGAGTATGATCATACACCGGAGAGCTCCACCGATCAGTTCCATTATCTCTACCGACGTTGCTGGGCGTTCTGAATTTGAAATAAGGCTCAACCTTAGTCTTTATCGCCTTTATTCGCTCATTGATCTCTTTGAGACGCTTGCTTTTCTTGTACTGCAGTGAAACCCGGGCAGGATAAAACCGCGAAAGCCACGCGTTTGAAGGCCTTTGCTCGTTATCATCCTCATCACCATCCTCGAGCTGACAATCCACTAGTATGTCCTCGGCTTCATAAACCAATTCTCGTAAGTCTGCCACGAGTTTGCGCAAGACTTCATTCGTCCTCTTCTGCCTCTCTGCATCCTTAAGAAAAGACTGCATATATTGTAACTCATCTTGCAAATCTTTTAACTGTTTTCGATACTCCGATACAACTCGGCCTTTTTCTTCGAGGATGTTCAAGGCTCTCTCCAGACACACTGTCACTACAGCATCCACCATTTCTCAGACCTGGAATCAAACAAAGATCTCTAGTTGCTACAAAAGTTCTAAGCAATAATTCAATCGGCTATGTATCAAAAGATCGAATTTTGTAGAATCCAATCAATCAACCATCACTAACCCAAGATGGGATGATTTCTTAACCAATCGGTATTTTCTCAAGAAACATGTAGAAATCCTAGAAAATCAAGATGAATCTAAAACCAAAGTAACCATCGAACACTTACAAGGGAGTGAGTGAGCCGACAAGGATCTGAAGCTCCCTGATCTTTGGATCTTTTGATTTGTTCTACTTTGCAACTTGTTTTCAGGAATGAGCGTAAAGAAACTTTAATCGAAATGGAAGTCAACGGTTTAACAATTACAAGTCAACAGTCAACTATACTCGTTTTCTTGGTTACTTGCTAGCTACCGACTACGAACTTGTTTGATAAATTCAATATTTCTAAATAATATCATTTAAAACCTTTTCAACTTTCCTGTAAAAAATGATTCAAATTAATGAATTTTCAGATGAAAAACAAAACTTTTCATGATACAAATCTGAATGATGATTATTTGCACACTTTCAGAAGCATTGTAATTGGTAACCAATAATCTTTTTGGCAGGCCTTACTCGTCATTTTCAATTTTCTTGGCTTTTAAGAAGACAATCAATCCTTGGAGAACTTTATCCACAGAGTCATTCCTCATCAACTGTTCAGCTACTTGTGCTGGTGTAACTTGTATTTCCCGGATAAATTCTTCAATCTGCTCGAAAAGTATATGGTCTTCAATCTCAAGATAATTCCAAGCCAGAACCTTAAAAGCAGCCGGTGTGCAATACGACATGTGAATGTGCATGTCCATACGTCCTGGCCTCAACAATGCCGGATCCAGTTTTTCTCTGTAGTTAGTCGTGAACACTATAATCCGCTCGTTACCACAACTTGACCAGAGCCCGTCAACAAAATTCAATAGACCAGAGAGTGTGACCTGAGAAATAATTAAGCATATCATTTATGAGCTTAAGCTAATAAGCTATAAGACATACACATTTTAAAACATATGTGGTAGTGAATCAAAATGCATCACCGGTTTATGCAGCGGATCGTTAGTATCACTAGTCCGATCCTTGAACTCGATTGAACAATCAATATCTTCCACAACTAGAATCGAACGGTTCGCAGTAGACATCAATATCTTCCGGAGCTCAGCATTACTGTTAACTGATGTCAAGTCTAAGTCATAGATATCAAAGTTAAGATGGTTGGCTATGGCTGCGATCAAGCTTGATTTTCCTGTACCGGGTGGACCATACAACAAATAACCTCTCTTCCAAGCTTTTCCCACTCTCTCATAAAAGCTTTTACGCTGCACAAAACGATCGAGATCCTCTACCAAGTCTCTCTTCGCCTCAGGATCCATGGCGAGAGTGCGAAACGTGGAAGGATGGTCGAGAGTCACAGAGGTCCACTGCGCGGAGTAACAGTTAAGAGTGAAGATCTTCAGCGTCTTAGTCTTTTGTCTCAGCGAAGCAGCTTGTTTCACAACAAAGGGTAAGTAAGATTCAAGAACCACGTTCTTGAACTTCTTGTGGAACCTGAGCTCGTAAGAACGCACTTCCGATTTCAAGGTGGAGTTTAGATCCCGAGGGTTACGAGAGTCCTTCTTATCAACATGGAGGATCCAACTGAGCTTGACGCCGCCGTCAAAAGTATCCACTACTTCCTCGTCGCGTTCTACAGAGACATTGAAACTGCTCTGTTTCTCGAGCTTGCTCACTTTGATTCTTCTAGTGGAGTGAGATATCTTGGTGGCGAGATAAGCCTCTGCAGCTTCGAACATTTCATTGTTTTCGAAACCTCCGAATTCTTCGATAACAGCTGTCATTTGAAAAGAGAAGTAGCCGAGGAATCTGCGAACGCCACAAGAGATTAATTCATGCACCTCGCTTGGCATGTAGTCCTGGACCACTGACCGAGCTAGCATTGCGGCTGCAGCCACCGATGCAACCGCCGTGAGAGCTGTTTTGGCGGTGGCTAGATGAGACTCAGACGATGATGAGGCAGAGGAACTCATCTCCTTCAATCTTTATCAAAAGTAAAGCAAGTTACTTCACATAAATCACAGAGATAAACAAGAAATTGTGAAAGTTTAGGAGATAATTTGATACCAAGTTCTACTCTTTATTTGGTGGTCGAACCTAGAAAATTAGGGCTTCTGCGATTCACTCACACGACACCTCTGATCGTAAAGATGAGATAATTAGGGGTTGATTAATTATCTAATAGGGGATGGATCACTAAACAAATTGTGTATAGTGGGCCAAGATTACGGCCCATTTGATAAGTATATAGTTAAAAGTGAAAACTCGATAACAAAACATTTCGGGCCTGATTGGTAATAACAGCATAGTTTTCGGTTTTATGCGGTGGTTTTTTCGCTGTAAGTTTTTTAGCTATAGGATTTTGGATGTGATTTTTTAAAAAGTGAAAAAGAGGAAATATGGGCTGTGGAAATATAACTCTCTACAGCCAAAAAAGGATACAAAGGGCTGTAGGTTTAAAAATCTGTAGAAATCATGATTGGAAACAAAAATTAGCTGTAGAAATAAATATGGATGTGCAGCCTCTAAAGCTCCTTTCAATCAAGCCCTTCATCTTTTTTTCATGAAAACTGATTCTCTAAAAATAACAATATCATATTTGTTTCCGAAATTCTTAGTTTGATTTAGTTATGCTTGTTTTAGTTTAATAAGAGCATCTCCATCAATAGTCTCAATGGGTTTCTCAACATTTAAATATTGAAAAATAATGAATAGTGGTGAGAGACTATGAGAGCATCCCCATTGCAGACCCAATCATTGGGTCTTCCGCTTTTTTTTTAAAAAAAAAAAAATTGTTTTTTTATGCGCGACACGTCATCACCTTTTGGGGGAGACATATGTCTCGCGCGAGACTTATGTCTCGGCTGCTGATGGTCTGAGGAGAGTCTCTCAAATGAGAAACTATCAGATACTCATGGGAGACTCATTTAATACTTGTCATCATATGATTAGTTAAATATCTTTTTATTATTTAAATTTTAAACACCTAATGATGCTCTAAGTTACTGGTATTAATTAATATAGAATGTAGAAATATAAAACATTTTGAAACAAGAAAAAAAAACTAGAAAATATTTTGTTCATGAAGCGAAGGGCTTATATAAAAAATAAAATAAAAGAGATAAGATAAATGCAGAGGTTTAGCTAACATATTGTTGAAAACAAATCATGCTAGAAACAAAACTTGTTCACCAAATAATAAAAAGAAAGAAAAAAAACAGAGAGAAAAACATGCGACATGATCACTCCTCATATATAAGCTATTCATCAACCTCTTCGTTTTTTCTTGACCTCGGAATCTTTTCCCTTGGTGGTCTTTTTCTTGTTCTCCAAGTTTTTTACTTTGTTCTCCAAACTGCTATGCTCCTCCGTTTTGGCCGCCTCATCTTGTTCGTTCTTGATCTTCTTGACATTCAAGAACTCAATCAAACCCTCAAGGATCTTATCAACAGTGTCATTCCTCATAAGCTGTTCAGCCACATCTGCTGGAGTAACTTGTGTCGCCTCAAGACCTTGCTCGATCTTGCTGAAGAAGCGGTGCTCTTTGATTTCTAGATAGTTGGAAGCAAGAGCCTTGAAAGTACTCGGCGTGCAGTAGGACATGTGAATGTGCATATCCATACGGCCTGGCCTCAACAACGCGGGGTCGAGTTTCTCTTTATAATTGGTTGTGAATATTATTATCCGTTCTTCACCGCAGCTTGACCATAGACCATCTATGAAATTTAGTAGTCCAGAAAGTGTCACTTTCTGGTTCCCTGATCCTCGAGGAAGTTCATCATTTGTCCTATTATTCAATTTGATCGAACAATCAATATCTTCCACAACAAGAATCGAACGATTAGCCGTGTTCATCAACAATTGCCGGAGCTCGGAATTGTCGCAAACCGCAGTCAAATCTAAGTCATAAATATCGAACTGGAGATGATTAGCCATGGCTGCGATCAAGCTTGACTTCCCTGTGCCTGGTGGACCATATAGCAAGTATCCTCTCTTCCAAGCTTTACCAATTCTCTTATAGTAGTCGCTCCGCTTCACGAATTTGTCTAGGTCTTCTATCACATTTTTCTTGACATCTAAATCCATTGCTAGTGTCTTGAAGGTAGAAGGATGGTCAGGAGTAACAGAGGTCCACGTGTCTGAATAGTAACCTGTGTCGAGAGTGAAGATCTTGAGCTTTTTCTTCTCTTGCTTCATTAACGTGGCTCTTTTCACCATGAATGGCAAGTAAGATTCAAGGGTTATGTACTTATATTTTTTGTGGAAGTTGAGCTCGAATGATCTGACCTCGGATCTGAGTTTGGACTTGGAGTTTTGATTCTTTGATTCAACATGGTGGCAACGGAGGACCCACCGGAACTGGACGCCATTGAAAGTGTCCACAACTTCCTCGTCACGTTCCACGGTGACGTTGTAGTTGTTTTCTTTCTCGTGTTTACTCACTTTGATTCTCTTGTTAGAAGGAGAGATCTTGGTGGCTAGATAAGCCTTTGCGGCCTCAAAGACTTCATTGTGAACCATCCCTTCAAATTCTTCGATGGTTATGGTCATTTGAGAGGAAAAGTGATGAACCAAGGAGCGCTGAACGAAGCAGCGGAGTTCATCGGAGATGTAGTGACGCACCTCGTGTGGCACATAATTTTCGACTAACGATCGAGCCAGCATTGCGGTTTCGGCCACCGAAGCCGCGGTGGTGATAACTGTTGGAATTCGTACCGATTCAGTTTTTTCTAGGATTTGTGCAAATATACCTGAATATTTTGGACAAACCGAAACGATTTGAGGTTGTTTTAGCATTCCAAATGTCGCGTGTCTACCGGTATTCATAGGCACACGAACTGGATAAGAACGGGATGTTAGTGCCATTGAGATCTGATCTCAAAGACTTGATGAACGAGTTCGTCTCTCTCTCTCTCTCTCGGGGTTGTTAGGCTACTTGGGTGAGAAGAAAAGTTTCTTCTACACACCTGTGAACAAGAACGTGTTATCGCCTCTGTATCTCTCGTGCCGATCGACTATCAAGGTAGATGAGGGAACTTTCAAAAGCTCTTTATTTAATCAAAGAAGTCGCCAGTCTCTCTTTACAAGCAAAGAGCTCTGTTTATAATTAACGTAACAACTCCTAAAGCATCTACGAGTCGACATAAAAGGAAATAAACCCAGAAAGGAAATAACACAAAAAGGAAATAACACCCAATAGGCCGATTCTATAACGGATGAAAAAAAATAGAAATCAAAGAAAAGGAAGAAGATTAGAAAATCAAGAAATAGAAGGAAAAATAAACAGATTAATACATCTACGGCCCATGTAATAAGTATATATAGACTATAGACTAAGGGGGTGTATTCAATCTAGCATTTGGAGTGATTTGTATTTAAATCACAAATCCTATGTTATTCAAACATGAATTTTAAAAAGTCTTTTAAAATCTCATGTTATTGAACTAGTGATTTCTAAATGAACCTTCAAATCCACTGTTATTGGAAATATTTGAAGTAATGGGTTTTAAGAGATTTTTAGTGATTTGAAGGTGTTTTGGTGGAGTTTCTTAGTTAAAAAAAATAAAAATCTAAATCTCATGGTTTTAGCCTTTTAGGTGAGATTTCAAAGTTATTTAAAAACAAATCATAACAACTTTCATAAATCACTCAAATCATCTAAAAACTCACTAAAACTCAAATCTCTCCAAATCCTCCTAAAATACACCCCCCTAAACGAATTTTGTGTAGGGGGCCAAGATTGCGGCTCATCTAAGAAGTATTAGGATTTAACCCGCGCTAATTATAGCGCGGAGTAATTTTTTTTAAAGAAATTGTTTTGAAATTTAAGAAAATTGTTTTTATCTAAAATTTAAAATATGGCTAACTAATGATTATATATAAAACTATCAATTTGTAATAATTTGTCTATTTAACCCGTTTTGTAGTGAATTAAAATATTATTCGGGATAATCCGTAAAAACTTATAATATTGAAAACATAACTCTAATATACAGTGTTAAATGACTCTAGTTTTTGTGGTTAATTTACGAACTCTTAAAAAAATATAGTTTTATTGTGTCTAATTTTTTAATTTTGTTTTGATATATATTCAAATAAAATATAATAAATTATAGTGAAAAATATAGCAAGATTTTGAATATTTTTTTGTTGTTTTTGAATATATATGAATTGATTATTATTTTAAAATATATAGTATTAAAAATAATTAAGAAATTAAATAATAAATAACATCTTTAATGCAAAATATATACATTCCATACTCTAATCAATAATTTTAAAAGACTATTATATCCTTTCCTATTTCAATTATTCTTTGTTATTTGTAATGGCATTTCATGTAATAACTTACAAAACAAAGTTCATTTTTAAAAATGTCTTCTTAAATAATATTATAGTGATACGAATTCTTAAAAAAATATAGTTTTATTGTGTCTAATTTTTTAATTTTTGTTTTGATATATATTCAAATAAAATATAATAAATTATAGTGAAAAATATAGCAAGATTTTGAATATTTTTTGTTGTTTTTGAATATATATGAATTGATTATTATTTTAAAATATATAGTATTAAAAATAATTAAGAAATTAAATAATAAATAACATCTTTAATGCAAAATATATACATTCCATACTCTAATCAATAATTTTAAAAGACTATTATATCCTTTCCTATTTCAATTATTCTTTGTTATTTGTAATGGCATTTCATGTAATAACTTACAAAACAAAGTTCATTTTTAAAAATGTCTTCTTAAATAATATTATAGAGATTTTACGTATAAACTCGATAGCCACGCCATAATCTTCTAGAGGAGTTTTTGTTGTTGTTGTTGTTGATAAAGGATCTTCTAGAGTTTAATTGAAGCAAACTCTGATTCATATAATATAATCCGAGTAGTTATGAGTTCAATTCCACATGCCAACAAGTATGCTCCCTAACATATCCTCTCTTATACTTGAATCTTGATAAATAAGATTTTGGTTGCAGACTTGAAGGTTGCAGACTTGAAAACATAATGATTTATTTAGTGCAATAATTATAGAGTATTTAATTCTTTTTGTTTGCTTTTAAGGGTCTGATCCATATCATGTGAATATGGAGCTTTACATGTGTAGCTCCTTTAAACATGATCCATATATTGCTTACTTTGTAATGTTAGATCAACAATTAATCTCATGTTTTTTTTTTTTATATAACTCAGGGGTAAATCCCAGATCCATAGAAAAGTTCAGACTAATTTCATGAAGATATACTACCAACGGACTAAACGTACATCCGGATTTGCAAATGAGGTCTAAACATTAGTTTTATATCCCATTTGGCCAAACAACATCAATTTTTTTTTGTTCCTAGTGGAAATCGAACTCAGATGACCGTTGTTCGCGGATTCCAAAATCGACAACCACCAGGCTACCACTGCCTTGTTAATCTCATGTTATTTAACAAGGTATTATATTTAATATCTAGTTAATATACCCTCTTCAAAATCTCATAAGTTAATGATACTCGCCTCCTCCTCATGTTTGGCCTAATCTTGATCGTTCTCGATCTTCTTGGCTTTTAACAACTCGACTAAACCCTCAAGAACTTTATCAACACGGTCATTCCTCATAAGTTGTTCATCCACCTTTTCGGTTTTCTTGACCTTCGAATCTTTGCCCTTGATGGCCTTTTCTTTGTTCTTCAAGTTTTGCTCTTCCTCTTTGGCCTTAGCTTGTTCGTTTTCGATCTTCTTGACTTTCAAGAACTCAATCAAACCCTCAAGAATCTTATCAACAGTGTCATTCCTCATGAGCTGCTCTGCGACCTCTGCTGGACTAACCTCGGTTGTCTCAATATCTTCCTCGATTTTTTTGAAAAGGCGGTGATCTTTGATCTCTAGATAGTTTGAAGCAAGCGCCTTGAAAGCACTTGGCGTGCAGTAAGACATGTGGATGTGCATATCCATGCGTCCTGGCCTCAACAACGCTGGGTCGAGTTTCTCTTTGTAATTGGTTGTGAATATTATGATCCGTTCGTCGCCGCAACTTGACCACAGACCATCTATGAAATTTAGCAGTCCAGAGAGAGTTACTTTTTTGTACCGTGGGTCATTAGGTTCGTCTGATTCCAGAGGAAGTTCATCAGTTGTCCTATCTTTCAACTCGATCGAACAATCGATATCTTCCACAACAAGAATTGAACGATTAGCAGTGGCAATCAACAATCGTCGGAGCTCAGAATTGTTGTTAACCGCAGTCAACTCTAGGTCATAAATATCAAAGTTGAGATGGTTGGCCATGGCTGCGATCAAACTTGACTTTCCTGTGCCTGGTGAACCGTACAACAAGTATCCTCTCTTCCAAGCTTTACCAACCCTCTTATAGAAGTCTTTCCGCTTCACGAATTGGTCTAGATCCTCCATCACATTTCTCTTTACGTCTGAATCCATTGCTAGCGTCTTGAAGGTCGAAGGATGGTCAAGAACCACAGAGGTCCAAGCGTCTGAGTAAGTCCCGTACATGGAATCTGGGTCGAGAGTGAAGATCTTGAGTGTTTTCTTCTCATGCTTCACCAAAGTGGCTCTTTTCACCATGAATGGCAAGTAAGATTCAAGAGCCATGTCCTTGAATTTCTTGTGGAAGCTGAGCTCGAATGATCGGACCTCGGATCTGAGTGTGGAGTTTAGATCCCGCGGGTTGTGGAAGTTCTTGGACTCGACATGGCGACAATGGAGGATCCATTGGAATTTAACGCCATTGAAGGTGTCCATAACTTCCTCGTCACGTTCCACGGTGACGTTGTAGTTGTTTTCTTTCTCGTGTTTACTCACTTTGATTCTTTTGTTGGAAGGAGTGATCTTGGTGGCTAGATAGGCCTCTGCGGCCTCAAAGACTTCGTTGTGAACAAAACCTTCAAATTCTTCAATGATTATTGTCATTTGGGAGGAGAAGTAACCAAAGAAGTAGCGAAAGCCATAAGAGATGTAGTGGTGCACCTCGTCAGGTAAATAATCTTGGACTAACGATTTAGCCAGCATTGCGGTTGCAGCCACCGAAGCCGCGGTTGTGAGAACCATCTTAGCCGTGGCTAGACGTGATTCCGCAGAAGAAGAGTCAGAGAAGCTCATCCTCTTTGGGGTGTCTTTGTTCTGAGTTGTGTTTAGCCCAAAAACTCTGAAATTATTATAGATGGGAACCGTAGACTAATGGACGCAAGGAATAAGCGAGGATCCTTCCGTTGCAACAACTTGGAAATTTCTGTGTAATAGAATAATGAAAAAGAAGAAGAAAAGTTTGAGTTTTAGTGGGATCAATGACTTGGTCATGAGGCATTTCTGATTTATCGACGAGAGAAAAGAACGTGGGTCTATCAAAAATGAGAAAAGAAATAGTAAACAAAGACTAACTTGACGTGTGGGTCATTCTTCTCTTTTAACTAGAAAAGATTCGTCTACCAGAAACCGTGTCGTTTCTATCACTATCAAATTATTTCCACATGATGTATTATTGATGTAAGCACAAAATGTTTGAATCGATTTATTAGTATAAGAATAATGATGGCTTTGAAGACATTTGCATTTGTATTTTATTTTAAGAAGAAAAAAAAGTTAATACAAATGGCAAACAATATCAAGTAATTACAATCAATTTCCAATTGAAGTACAAATGGGTAATACATTAACTTTTTTGTAAGAGAATTGAAATGCACAATGAATTTGAAATTATAATGCATCAAGTTTTGTATCAAACCCCATTAGATTGTGATATGTAATGTATATCTAAAAGGTATTAAATTTACTTTTATACATTAGTCTACTTCAATATAAATATCTATGATACGTTACGTTTGATCATTGTTTGAGGGTAATTTTTCCTTTTAAATAACAAACGATGCATCACGTAGAGTGCAAATGTACTCCCAGCTCATGCCCAGAACCGGGCTTGGGTATAGTCAGACAAAAGATTCTATGTGTGGACTTTCTCGAAATGATTTCCTCAAGGGTTCCCCGAGAAGACCCTACCGCGTGCACTTACAGAAAACATCATCGATGGTTTGAGACACTGAGATCAGTGGCGGTTCTGGGGGTGCAACCGGTGCATTTGCCCGGGCCCACTATATTTTTTTTTTGAACCAAATTTTTTTTTAGGGTCCATTTTTTTTACCCTACCAAAAAAATGTTTGAACAAGGTCCCAAATGTTTTTTGTAACTTTTGAGCCGCCCCTGACTGAGATGTGCATACTTGTCAAACACTGGGTCGATAATGGCTTCTCCAAAGTGAGCGACGAGCAACGGTTCAGTGATGCATCTTAAATGTTAATATGGTGAAGAAAAAAACTTGAAAGAAGTGACGCATATGTCAGAGAAATATAGTGAAGTGTTATACAACAAATTTCGGCTGATTTTTATTTTTTTAGTTATGTTTTTAACACACGCATTATCTATAACGGAATCACTTGTTGAAAATGTGAATACATGAAAATTTGATAAATGTTCTAAATGATAAAATATAAAGTTCTGTGTTTTAAAAACATGAACAAGTAGTATATCATTCATCACCAATATTTTATCAACAATCCATCCAAAAATTCAAGACTGCAACTCTTTGCTCACACATACAAAAAAACATGGACCAACATTATTTCCTAGTCAACTAAACTACGATGATGAGTGTCATATTAGGGCGGTGGTTTGAAACACAGAGATATTTGGCCATATAGTGTGCGTACTTGTTGAAAACCGGCTCGATAATCGAGTTTTGGTGTGTAGGGAAGTCGAGTTTTCTATTGTCCAGCCTTGTCTCATTATGAATGGAGGTAGTATACTGTAAACCATTTGGTGCAACGGGATTCGCGTAGTAACAACGGGAATATGATGTGTTAGTTGTGATCACGATTTGCTGGTCAATGTCGTACGGATCTGGTTGTGGCTTCTTGTACATATGAACATTGTCAAATCTAATGCAGAAGCAGCATGTGACGACTCTCTCCACGTCTCTTTTATCAATAGTAGATGATTCTCTGCAATCCAAATTTCAAGCGTTTCCAAATTGATATATATACAAGACATCTGCTTCGATCCGTACAACCTGTTCAAGAATGGCATAAAGGAGTATGGTTCCACTATGTAACTCCCAAGTATGCTTTCTTTGCCTGGTTTGCGATTAAGAATCGTCTAGCCACATGAGACAGAATAAGAAGCTGGAATATCGGTTTGCAGATAGATTGTATCATGTGTGGCGAAACAAAGGAAACGAAAAACCATCTCTTCTTCTCATGTCGCTACTCACTCGAAGTTTGGAGGAAACTAATGAGTAGATTCTTGAAAAACCATTTCACATCAGATTGGGATCAGTTAATTGCTCTGCTACACAACACAAGCTACGATCGGCTGCACCAATTTATGATTCGGTACGTCTTTCAAACAACTCTCTACCACCTTTGGCGGGAAAGAAATGGGTGATGACATGTAGAAACACCAATCCCAGCACTTAGCCTCGTGAAGACCATAGACAAGTGTATAAGAAATCGCTTCAACTCAATTCGAATTCGAGGGGACTACTCCTATGCAGACGGTCTTCAACTCTGGTTTGCCACACGCATTACATAACTGATTCTCCTTCTTCCGGAAACAAGAGTTCTAATCCAACTTTCTTCAGCTTTCAGTTGTATACAACATAAACAGTAACGTTCATTGTAAAAAACGTTTTTTGGGTTGAATAAATTTTACATTCATTCAAAAAAAAAAAAATATTGATATATATATATATCGAGTTATTGAAAACATAACTGGCATTTGTTCAAAACATAATTTGTCAAGATAAAGGTAGACCAAGAACAGGTATGAACACTGCCGGATCACGATGAACAGTATTGTTCTGTTAGTTGTGGAAACAGCATAAATCAGGAGGATACGCAGCATATTGATGATAAAGGCTCAAATACAGAATCACTTGTTGTTGTAGAAAAATGGAAAGGACAGATAGAAAAGGTGGTACTCTAAAATTTATTCAACATTGACTCTCTCTCTCTCTATCTAGTGGTGCAGTGTTGGCTAATGCTGAAATTGATTAGAGTTTTTACGCCGTTGCTTATATCAAGTACATGACTTCCCTCGGACATTTCCAGATCATCCTGACCTAAATGATGATGGTAGAAATGCTCTGCGGCGTTTGCTTACTGCTTATGCTCAGGGCTGGCCCTGAGGACATTGAGATGATGCAATCGAATGGGTCCCAAGTTTTTTTTGTTTTTTTTTCCTCCAAATTTTTTTTTAAGGGCCCCCAAATTTTTTTTTTTAATTTTTAAATCGAAAAAATTAAAATTGCCATGGGACCCCCAAAATGTCTGGACTGGCTAGGCATAATCCATCTGTTGGATACTGTCAGGTATTGGTTCTTAACCACTGTCATGATTCTTTATTTAAATACCGAGACATGGTAAATTAAGATTAATATCTGGTGTCAATCTGCAGGCTATGAATTTGGAAAATTGTTCGCTAGCTACACGAGCTATACGAGAATGCATTACTACACATCCGAACTAAAACAATGTGTTGATAACTACACCATCTATTGATATAGCATAGACACACATCCGAACTAACATGAGTCATGTGCCCAATATCATGACCATCACTTTTTTTTTGCTTTTCCGGTGTACAGGTCGACGGACTCCGGCGCTGACCCGCGTTATAGACAAAAGCTCCAACTCTGTTGTCTAAAACGAGCACGCTTCCTGTGAAACACACCGATGATGTAGGAGCTACGGCGAAGCATGAATGTAGATGCGGTGGGTATGGTGGTGGTTAAGAGATGCCTCGCCGATAGAAATCAAAGAAAATTGGAAGAAGAGGAGGACGAGTACATCTTTAGTTAAGAGATTTCAAATCGATTCGTCCAAGAAATTCGTGTAGATTTTTGGAAAATTTAAAACAGAAAGTTTCAGGGACGGGGAGAAAGAGAAGAAGAGAGTTCAAGAGATAATTGTGAGTTCGCTTGGATTGGATCGATTTCTTAATTCGCCTATCACCTAAATTAGCAAACGATTTTGGGAATTTCGTAAACCCTAACCACCCACTATTTTGATGTTCATCAATACTCAAAAATTAAATGAACGGAAGAATCAAATTCAATGAAATTGAGAGAACCTACCGAATCAAAATCCTATATGTAAATCAGAAATGACAAGGATGAAGAAGCTGAGGAGGTCATTTTTTATGCTTTCATTTTTAAGTTTTTTTTTATTTGGGTGAGATTTAATGAGTTAACGCGGGTCAGCGCCGGAGTCCGTCGACCAGTACACCGAAAAAGCAAAGAAAGTGATGGTCATGGTGTTGCGCACATGTCTCATGTTAGTTCGGATGTGTATCTATGTTATATCAATAGATGATGTAGTTATCAACACATTGTTTTAGTTTGGATGTGTAGTCATGTATTCTTGTATAGTTCGTATAGCTAACGAACAATTTTCCTATGAATTTCTTTGTTGCGCTTTTATTGCTTTTGATGCCCGAAGAGAATGCCTTTTGGTATGTTCATAAATCTAATACTAAAGCCAGTTTATTTTGCTAAAACCTTTTGTTTCCGTTAATTCATAAATCTATAGAAAAGCCGACTTCTCGTTTTTTTTTTTTTTTGGTGTGTAATTTAGAGATTACCAAATTGTTTATATAAAAATAAAAAAATAAATAAATTATATTCCTTTTAAGATTGGTAATTCATTATTTAATTTCCTTAACATAAATGGAAAAACGAAATAATTTTTTCTTTTTTCTTTTTTTGACACACTTTGACTTTTACAATAATTTTTTTTTAGTAACTTTACCTTTTTATGATTATGAATTGGTTATAAACTATTCCGAATTTTTCTTTTTTTATTAACTTTAGTTTTTAGGATAAATTAATTTTACTTTTTTAGGATTATGAATCGATTTTAATTTTTTCCTTTTATTGCTAATATTATGTGGCTTAATCTTATTGGATTTTTTTACATGTATCAAAATTTTATCGACTGACTTGACACATATCATAATAATGTGAGTTAGCAACTTTGAAACGTTCAGCTTTATATAATAAGATCATTCAGAAGAAAAAAAAAAGTTACAATTATATTATTATATCATATTTTAGCTAAAAGTTTAACTTTTTATAATTTTCCTAAAATATGCTTATCGTACAGTGAATTAAATATTTTAAAAATCGATTGTAATTTTTTTTTAATATGGGCCACGTTTCCGTCTTCGCTTTAGACCTCAAATGAAAATGTTCGGACCGGCCTGCTTGCACATATTTGAAAGGCATGGACTTCTAAGATAAAACGTTTTTCTTGTTATGAATAACCGTCAAACATTTGTTGCCAAATCATGCTATTTAAATGGATTACCTATTATTTGATGTAAAAAAAATGGATTACCTATTATCTACTGTATTTTTCCGAGGGGTTTATGGTCTAGTGATGACTCTAGTGGTTTCATTGTATTTGCATTTGCATTTGAAGGTTCTAGGTTTGAAATCTTTCGGTAGAGGTCAAGTCCATCATGGAAACCCAATAGATATACTATAAGATGAATGAAACACAATTAGTGAGACTTGTTTGGGAGTAGTAACCTAAAATGATCCTGTGACTCCCGAGACGAAGATCGTCTTGAACTCGTTATCTAAGAAATCATTTAAACAAAATTTAATTTCTGGTGGGTTAATTCTACCATATTGTTGGTATGGTTTATCTCACTGATTTGACGATCTTAAAGATGGCCAAGAATGTGTTTTCTCTGGAAGAAGAGCCCAAGTCAGAAGGAAGCATGACGATTTTGAGTGTTTTTGCTTTTCTTTTTTCGTAAAGAAAATAAGCAAATATAAAAAGACGAATTTGTTGGTTAGTACGAATTTTGCAGTAACTTGTTATTGGTATAATCAATCATCAAATCTCTACCGATAAAAGAAATCACTGATCTGATCATTTGTAATTTAATGGTTGTATGTAATAATATTTTAATTTGTAATAATTTGCGTTCAAATTTGTAAAATGTCCATGTGAATTATAAACGGAAAACATATATTTGTAAGACTACAAATTCATATATCTTTGAGCTATTATAATTAGTAAAAATAAGATATATATATATATACACATCTACATAGGCTGGTCAAATATTACAAAAGAATAATTGTGTCTGTAGTTTTGGAGGGGGGTCCTATGTGCAGAAAATTAATGAATCAACACCTGGCGTATGTGTTTATATACTCCAGGAGTATATCCACACATTTAATAACACACCAATTGATATTTGGGAGAATTGAGAATTTAGAGCAAAAAATGGGAACTATTGTCCCCTTAGTATTTATTGGAAGATTATTGTCCCCTTAGTATTTATATTAAGGGTAATCCAATTTTACTCCTTAAATAATAATAATCAATATTTTTTAAAAAAAAATTAAAAAAATTAGGCATTGATAAGAAAAAAAAGATTACATGACAATGGAAATATTTTGTAGTTAAGTAAAAGAAAAAAAAATTACACGACAAAGGAAAAAAGTTTTAAAAAAGGAAATATTTGATCCTGTTAAGGAAATATTTTTAAAAAAGAAATATTTGATTCCGTTAAGGAAAAAAAAAGATTACACGACAAATGAAATATTTTTTGAAGATTTTTTTGAAAAAAACGTTTTCAAAACGATTTAAAAAAGGAAATTTTTTTTTTTTTTGGAAGATTTTCAGTTGTTCATAGATTTTCTCTCAGATTTTGTTAACCGCTTGGTAGAATATGTATTCTACATTCAGTAGAATCCAGACAAAATAGTAGAACTTATATTCTACAACAAACTAGAATATAGAGAAAATGGTAGAACTTATATTCTACAAAAAGTAGAATATAGAGAACATGATAGAATGCGATTCTACAGTTAGTAGAATACATACAACATTGTAGATAACAGATTCTATAGGGATAGTAGAATGCTATACAAATAGTATAATACATATTCTATATTTGGTAGATTTTAGAGCAAATACTAGAAACTAAATTCTACAATTAATAGAACATGAAAATAAATATTTTAAAAAAAAATTGTTTTTCCTAAGATAAATTATACAATATATATTACTTACTTAATATGAATTTTCCGAATTTCTAAAGTAAGTATAAATATTTTTTTGAATTTTTTTATATTTAATAAAGGGTATTTTAGTCTAAAAGTGGCATATCTCAAATAAGTACTAAGGGACCATAGTTCCCATTTTTTGCTCTAAATTCCCAATTCTCCCTTGATATTTTTTGGGAGAATTGGAAATAAAATATACTTTTTCTACACTCTTGTCCATCTACACTTTTAATTTTTTAGGCACAATTTTGACAAAACTACTTTTAAAATCATATATTTTCATATCTTATTTATTTTAAAAAATTATTTTTAATACCAATTTAATTCTTAAAATGGAAAATAAATATATTTAAGGAAATAGAAATTTTCGATAATTCCAAAAACGTAACAAAAAATATTTAGAAAATCTTTTTTTATTCTTTCTACGGATGGTAGAATACATATTCTACACTCTAGTTACGTTCTGCGAGTTTTAGAATACATATTCTGTCTAATCTAAATATTCTGCGAATTGTAGAACGTGTATTCTACGGGTTCTAAGTGTTCTACGATGGCGTAGATTACATTTTCTGCCTAATCTAATGTTCTGCGAGTTTTAGAACGTGTCTTCTGCGGGAAATCAGAGAATCGCGATCTCCCCTTTTATCTCTGTTTCTCCACGCCGTCTTCTTCCCTTTCTTCTTTGTTTCTTCTTTTTCACATCTCTGCAAAGTATTATACATTTTTCAAACGTGTTCTGGTGAGTTTATCGAATTTGTTCTTTGCTTTACCACAAATTGATCTGTGTGAATTCTTTTAAAAAAAAAAATTATTTTATTTTTTTGTATCATAGATTAATATGCTAGAGATTTATGTGACGTGTGGTGTTTGGAGATCCTTTGGCAACAAAGAATGGAGATCTATTTTTGATCAAGTTAAACATGGTAGATTACTTATTTTGGAATCCACTAGTACTCTTGAAGAACTAAAGATGATGGTTTCCGAAGACTACGAAGTAGAAACGAGTACGGTTGATGTAGAATTGAGTTATCTACCTAGTGCTTTGGTTAGTAACTTTGAATCTCCACCAGCACTACAAGAAAACTGTCCATTTCCAACGAAAATTTACGACCATTATAAATCGATGTAACTTTACATCGACATTACGACGACATTACGACGAAATATGTGTTCGATGTAAAATCGTCGTAAATATATGTCGTCGTAATTTCGATGTAAAATTACGACCATTTTACGACGACAATATAAATCGTCGTAATATCGATGTAACTTTACATCGATATTACGACGAATATGACTTCTACATATTACGTTGATATTACGACGTAATATCGTCGTAATGTCGTCTTGGGTTAAAGAGCAGACTGTTGTATATTCCCACTTCTGATGATCTGGCCAACAAAAAACTCTTGGGATCTAGTTTTCTACATTCATAAAGATCAACCACCATAAGTGAAAGATACATAGAATTGGACATCCTTATATTACGATTTACATAGATGTCCAATTCTATGAATCATTCACCTATGGTAGTTATGAAGACTGTCTTTACATGAAAACAAGATCCCACAAGATTCTTTGTTGGCAAGATCATCAAGAAGTGGGAACACAATGATCAGCATAAGAACCCAAGGAAACGTGGGTATGAATATAATTAGGTGACCTATAAGACCATCCGCATTGAACATGGGAAGACAGATGTCTTCCGCTTTTTTTTTTTTTTTTTTTTTTAAATTGATTTTTTTATGTCGCGACGAATCACGTCGCGACACGTCATCAACTTTTTGAGAAGACATATGTCTTCCGGAAGACGTAAGTCTCGGATGCTGATGGTCTAAGAAACCGTGTTTTACCAAACTCTCAGAGTCGACGTGAAATCGTCGTGATACCGATGTCACTATTTACGATGAATTTACGACGATTTAATTTTAATTTACATGTTTGGTTTATCAACGTATATCATGTTTTACATAACTTCTAATCATAGTATAAACATGATAATCCATCGTATAATCGTCGTTGTTGAATATGTTGTTAAATATTAGAAGTATTAGATGCACAAATATAGTTCGTTCTTACTTCCAGGATATGTGTATTGTGATTTAGGGTTTAGGGTATAGATTTAATCTATTACAACGAAATTACAACGGATTCATCGTAAATTCGTTGTAATTTTTACAACGAATTTACGACGAATCCGTCGTAAATTCGTTGTAATATATTAAATCTATACTGCCATACTACGAGCTGTGCGGTCGGAGAGCTGCGATCGTGAGTTTGGCGAGCAGGAGGTCGGTGAGCTGTGGTCGTGAGTTAGGTGGGGCTGCGAGATCGGCGAACTGTGACTGCGCGATGAGTAAGTTGCGACTGAGCTAGCTAACTGTTAGACCGAAGAACTACGACCACGAACTGCCTTACTGTCGGATCGACAAACTACGACCACGAACTGCCTTACTGCGAAGTAGGCGATATGTTCGATTGGGAGGTAGGTGAACTGCTTGAGTTCGGCTTGATGATACGAACTGTACGAGTTCGACGAACTGCTTAAGTTCGGCTTGATGATACGAACTGTACGAGTTCGGCGAACTGCTTAAGTTCGGCTTGATGATACGAACTGTACGAGTTCGGCGAACTGCTTAAGTTCGGCTTGAAGGGACAGATCCTGTGATATAATCTGAAAAGAAAATATCTTCGAATAACAAGTAAAAAAATTGATAAAAAATACCTGAGTTTTGCTTAGCTCAGTTGACAAGCTGTAATATTGGTTTTGACAAATCGGTTAGCGAACCAATTGAACTCGGCCCGGTTTGGTTTTTGGATTAAACCAATTAATTTGCTTCCTTCTTTCCTCTTTTTGTTTTGAGATTGGAGGCGATAGACTTGTCGGAGTTCACCGGAGATCGGTGGATTGAGGTTAGGAATTTAAGACGCATTGTCCATTCAAAGGTTTCCGAGTCGAGAGCTGAGTGAAAGGAGGGATCTCGAAGTCATCACCGTCATCTAAGTCGATGTTCGTCATAAGTTCCGGTGAGGCTCTTGAGGCCGGCGGCGGAGAGAATCGTTGGGATTGGCCTGTGAAATCAGGAAACTGTGTGTTCTTCTCGCCATGGTTGAAGCGAGGAAGAGGAGGATGATGATGAACATGGGATTAAGTCTATTGGGCCTGATTTAGGGTTTAGGGTTTAGGGTATAGATTTAATCTATTACAACGAAATTACGACGGATTCGTTGTAAAAATTACAACGAATTTACGACGAATCCGTCGTAATTTTGTTGGAAATCGAAATATTTAGGGTTTAGGGTTTGATTTACATGTTTGATTTTTTTTTTATCTAATATCTTGTTTTACGTAAGTTCTAATCATAGTATAAACAAGTTTAAGTTCTTACAAAATTATTTACATTATTTAAGTCATGCATGTTACAATTATATACTTATAAGAACGAATGCTATACATTATTATGTAAGATAAGGAAATCGACGACGATATAGATTCAATCGACGACGATATAGATTCAATCGTCGTTATTGAATCTGTTGTTAAATATTAGAAGTATTAGATGCACAAATATACTTCGTTCTTACTTCCAGGATATGTGTATTGTGATTTAGGGTTTAGGGTATAGATTTAATCTATTA
>PKML01056449.1:130206-171500 GCA_002933935.1 Eutrema yunnanense | reverse complement strand
AAGACATTTTTAAAAATGAACTTTGTTTTGTAAGTTATTACATGAAATGCCATTACAAATAACAAAAAATAATTAAAATAGGAAAAGATATAATAGTCTTTTAAAATTATTGATTAGAATATGGAAAGTATATATTTTGCATAAAAAAGGTTATTTATTACTTTATTTTTCAATTATTTTTCATACTATATATTTTAAAATAATAATCAATTCAAATATATTCAAAGAAAAATATATATTCAAAAGCTTGCTATATTTTCACTATAATTTATTATATTTTATTTGAATATATATCAAAACAAAAGTTGAAAAATATTTTTACTAATTTTATAAAAAGTTATACACAAGAAAACTATTTTGTTTTAAGAGTTCGTAGACTAACCACAAAAATTAGAGTCATTTAAGAAGACATTTTTAAGTTATGTTTTCAAAATTATAAGTTCTTGCGAGTTAGCCCGAATCATATTTTAGTTCACTCAAAACGGGTTAAATAGATAAATTATTACAAATCTCTATAATCTAATTTAAGAAGACATTTTTAAAAATAAACTTTGTTTTGTAAGTTATTACATGAAAAGTCATTACAAATAACAAATAATAATTGAAATAGTAAATGATATAATAGTCATTTAAAATTATTGATTAGAATATAGAAATTATATATTTTTCATTAAAAAGTTGTTTATTATTTAATTTCTTAATTATTTTTAATATTATATTTATTAAAATAGTAATCAATTCATATATATTCAAAAAAAAAATCTATGTAAAATCTTGCTATATTTTTACTATAATTTATTAATTTTTTTTATTATATATCAAAACAAAAGTTGAAAAATATTTTACTATTTTTATAAAAAGTTATACACAAGAAAACTATTTTTTTAAGAGGTCGTAGACTAACCACAAAAATTAGAGTCATTTAACGGTGCATATTAGAGTTATGTTTTCAAAATTTTAAATTTTTTCGGATTAGCCCGAATAATATTTTAGTTCACTGCAAAACGGGTTAAATAGACAAATTATTATAAATTGACAGTTTTATCTGTATTATTAGTTAGCTATATTGTAAAATTTAGATAAAAGTAGTTTTTTTTAATATTCAAAATTATTTCTTTATAAAAAATACTCTGCGCTATAATTAGCGCGGATTAAATCTTAGTACTATACTAATTACTAATCATAATTTTTTTTCAACCTTGAGAATGAGATATATCTATACTAAATTACTAATCATGACCATGGGATGACTTATTCGACCATCAATCATTCCAAATTCCTTTTGTTTAAATTCCGTGTCCAATTTTGCACGTCATTTTTATCGTATAATTATGATTTTTCACCGAATAATTCTACTACTCACCTGTTTTGGTGTTATCTTACAAATCAACACCCCTGTTTTTAATCCGTGATATGAACTAATACAACATTATATTCTCTATGTTGTTTAACATTTTTGTATACAATTTAAAAATTATTTAATTTTTCTTTTTTTCTAAATTAAAACATTATTTATTATCTACCTAACCACAATTCAACCAATAATAAAAAATTTAAAAATCTAAGAAGTATTTGTGTGTACAATCACTTTCCCAAAACTCTTTTAGTTTTCTAACACTTTGTGTACTGTCCAAAATGATCTAACACTTTTTCTCACAAAATTACCATTTTATCCCCTCTGTTGATTTGATACATGTGTGTACAGTATACCCTTTGCTTTCGCGCGGTACTGTACATGGGTTTGAGTGAAAAGTCAAAGGGTATACAGTCCACAAAGTGTTAGATCATTAAGCACTTTTTAGAAAGTGCTAAAAACTTAAAAAGGTTTTGAAAAAATGACAGATTAGCAAAGAATCCCAAAAACTAATCAGTTTTACAATGAAAATGAAAAACATCATAAAATTTAAAATAGTGCCATTTTTCTAAAACATCACTTATTGTCAAACTTAGGGAGTACATACTGCATCACCTTCAACAAATAATTAATACAATTTCAACCTTAAACATCATTTATAATGAAAGAGAGGAAATACATTAAATTGTATCAATTTATAAATAATTTCTGTTGACCCAAAAAAAAAAATTATTCTCCCTTTGTTTCATAAAGAGTGTCATTTTGACACATTTCACATATATTAAAAAAATTATTAAAAGTTCAATACTACCTCTTATTAATACACTAAAACAATAAGGTTAAAACCATATTTTTGTTCAAAATTATGCATTGAAAACACAAGACGATACTTTTTATGAAACAAAAATAAAACTTTAAAATGACAATATTTATGAAACAAAAAGAGTATCTGTTAGAAATATAGCACATAGTCTTTTCATAGGATAATAATTTATTTTCTTGAATATATAAAGATTGAACAGATTTCCATGATTTTTGTAGATATTAGTTTTATTTTTGTGCTTAATAGCTAATACAAATAATTAGATCGCGTTCTAACAATGACTAGTGATTGGGGATTGATAGTAATTAGATCCCCAAGCTATCTTTTCTAATGTGGATTGTTCAGTTGAATAGGCTCCCTACAAGGGTTCGCTTGGCTTCTTGGGGATTAAACATCCCCACAAGTTGTTGCCTATGCTCTGGTTTCGAGGAAACAAGAGACCACTTGATGATAAATTGTGCTTTCAGTGCAGAAATTTGGATCAGAGCACTTCAAAGGCTCGGGCAGCAAGCGTTGAGCTTATGGTTTGGATAAAGAGAATGTCACACCGCTCCCCATCTCTGCTCCGAAAGATCGTCGTCCATACTTGTGTCTACAACATATGGATTCAGCGAAACAACAGGTTATTTAACAACCAAATTCTACCTCCTTCTCAGATCTTCAAGGACATTGATAGGCACGTGAAGAACACAATCATTGCTAGAAGGCTTAAAAAGCAGTTTGGTGACTTAATGATAAAGTGGTTGTGAATGAGTGGATGATCGATTGCTCAAAAAATTATGCTATCATGTTTTTTATTTCTTTTTTGCCATGATAGCAAGTTTCTGGGTTTATGAATTTTGTAAAACTCTTTTTTCATTAATTTGAATATTTACAGTTTGGCAAAAAAAAAAAAACAATGACTAGTGATTGCTTTTTCTTTAATCGTAAGAAGACAATATGCAAATCAAATGCTTACTAACTTCAAAATATGTACTCATATATTTCATTGCAAAAGCAACGACAACAAAAAGACGATTGGCTTCTTTTCTTGGATTGCACTAGAACCAAAAGCAATTTGGTAATGCCATAATTTCACGAAACATAGTTTATACTTCAAGTTTGTATTATTATCACTTCAGGGAAGTGACACTCACTGAACCAACATAAAAAAAAAAAAAAGTGCAATAATATCATATTGAGAAACAGAGAAGCACTGTTCATATATAATCGAGTTCTAAATGCATCCGAATCTTTCGAGAAATTTGATTCCAACATTATAGAAGCTATACGTATTTGATCCAACAACGAAGGAAAACCCAAAACGAGATCGATCAATCGTCTCTATACTGTTAAATTTGATTTTTTTTTGTTCATTCCAAAACTTTGTTTGTTGGTTCGAACTCGAATATATACTTTTTTAGATCTGATTATGGATAACGACGGCGAGAGATTCTCGGCGACGGAATATCAACTGTTTTGCGATGAATGCTTCGATCGTTTTCTGAAACTCTTCGTTTGTCAGATTATCCTCCGGGAAAGGAACTTCTTCGCACGATTCAACGATTTCCCGGCACTTTTCCGTCTCCGATCGCCGGAGTGAAGGTTTCGTCGCCATCTCCGGACTCTGTTTCGCAGAGATTTCCGATTTGCTTCTTCGATAGACCTTCGTAGGATGATCCTTCGCTGAATCAGTAACAGAAATCGAGTCCTTCTCTGACTCGATTGCCACGTGATCATCACGCGCCACCGTGGAATTTGAATTCGAATCGGTTACGGTGGCGATCATCTGTTTGTCGTCGTAAACGATGATGTCTTCCGTTAGATCTCCGTCGGACGAATTGGCGCGATTCTCTCCGGATCTGATGAACGCGTCGTAGATATCCGCCTCTGATCCGACGATTGCGCGACCGGCGGAGAAGACGGTGGATTTGGTAGTGAGAAGAGCGACAACGATGGAGTTTCCAAGGACGAAGACGAACAGAGGAGTGGAAACGACGCAAGCGAGACGACGGAGGAAATCGCCGGAGATTCGAACGGCGAAAGGGAGGCAAGTGAATATCCAACAGACGAAGAGAAGAGCGACGCAGATCTCCGTCACACGGAAGAAGAAACCGATGCTACGGAAACTGTGGAAACGATGCAACGCCTCCGCTTTCTCTGCTTTCACGTTGTCGAAATCCATTTTTTCTATATTAGAAATGTGAGTTTGAGAGCGTAATAATTTTCAGAGAAAATTCGAAAAAGGAAAAGAAGAAGGAAGAAGGAAGAAGGAAGAAGGAAGAAGGAAGAAGGAAGAAGGAAGTGGACCCATGCATCTCCCCAAGCGTCTCTTTTTATAGACTCTTTTTTTTCCTTTCGAATAATTGAACCTTTTTTCCCCACTTTTTCTATTGTTTTTTTTGGGATATACAATTTGAATTTATTTAACACTAACTTGTTGACTGTTTTTAAGGAATTCTTCGTTCAAAATAACGCATTTTAAATTTTTTGTTCCAAATTTAATATCATTAGTTAAAATTAAAAATAATAACATATATTTAATATTAAAATTATTTTTTAATAGAGAAAAACTAAATCCTAGATAGAAAATAGTAAACTGAAACATAATGGTTTAAGTATATTTTGAATTTATTTTGGGTAAACATATATTTTCACAAAATTATTTGTATTATTTTCGAAATTTTAAATTTAGTGTGTTAGATTTGGAAAAAAAAATTATATTATTTTAAGATATTTCTCTAGTTTTTTTTTTTTTTTGGGTTAAATACTGGAGTCATCTCAGGTCCTTTGGACCCAAGCTAATTTTCAGGAAACTTCACATATGAGTTCACGCAATTGTTTAAGAAATCGCACGGCTAAATAGTTAAAACGACTCGAAACCGGGTGGAAGGAGTCCACAACTCCACATAGACATCATTTACCACCAACCCAAAAAAACTTAGTTTGATTTCTGTATATAAGATATACTCCACAAATTAAATTGCGGGATCCTTCATTTCAAGAAAAATAAATAAATAAATACTCATCAAATCGAGAAAAAAAAAATACAATCGAGTTAAAATGTTTGAACAAGTAATTGACAGGGAAAAAATGTTTGAATGAGTTACAGCTGTAATTATTAACAAAAGAAGAGTAAAAATAAATAGAAAAAGGAATTGGACCGGGCAAAATGGAAAGGTGATGTAAGAAGGAATCAGGTTTTCACGTGAACCGTATAACCACCGCTCGCTCTTTTTCTTTTCTTTTTTTACCAAACATTTTGTCGATCCCGTGCATCTCACCGTTTCAATTAAAATTACACTCTACATTTTGAAAAACTATATTACATTTTCATCGTATTATGTATGCTCTCTATCAAATAGAAAACATTGGAACAGAACGTTATAAAACTATATGCTTAAGAAAGTAACAAATGAACAATAGAAAATTATATAATTGTCCGAGCGCTTGTGGTCAAGTAGTAGAGGACGGGTCTTGGACGCTACTACGTTCCGAGTTCGATCCTCATGTTATGCGAAACTAACACACATTTGTTTCGGACATCCACACGGATATGGATTCATGCATTAGGGCCCATTTAAAACTCAGAAGGGGCATATCCGTGAATTGCCCTTCTCCCATAGATTTGTATATCCCTTCTATAAACCTGAGATTACCCTGAATAAAAAAAAAAATAATATAATTGCACCATAGCACTTTTTCAACTTTCTCTAGTTTTTAGGTATTTTTTTTCTTTCTGTTTTTTGTGGTGAAAATACAATTTTACCTCTCTTCTTATTTATCAGTATACTTTTTATGAACAGTAAAAAAGTATTAGTTTTGCCAGTAAATTAAAAAAAAAAATTCAATTGGTACAATTAAGTTAAAAAATGCTACCTCGTGCAAAACTCTCATAAAAAATATTGTTTTTAATTTTATTTCTCAAAAATCAAACAAGTTAGAAGTTAATGACTCTGACGGATATCCTTAAAAAATAGCTAGTAGTTACTTACTCCATCCATTTCAAAAGTTGTTTCACATATATTAAAATTTATATTATACTTCTTATTAACACACTACAAAATTTTATCTCTTTAATTAATATATATTACAATAATAAAATTAAAACTGAATTTTTGTTTAAAATTCTGCATTGAAAATCGTAAACAATACTCCCTCTGTTTTAAAAAGAATGTCATTCTGACAATTTTTACACAAATTAAGAAAACTAATAAAAATTATATTTTACTCTTTATTAATACACTAAAAAAAATTCTCTTTCTAATTAATACATTAAAACACTATGGTTAAAACTGGATTTTCAATAAAAAATTTGCATTGAAAATACAAAGTGACACTCTTTATGTAACAAAACAAAAATGTTAGAATGACATTCTTTTTGAAACGGATTGAATAATTTGAAAAGAAAAAAAAAATCAATCCACCTAAGTGAAACAGAGGGAGTAATATTTATGGACTAATTTTCTTTTCTTTTTTTTAAGTCTATTTTCTGATAATGCAAATTGCACTAATCTCATAGTCTGAATGCAACTAATTATCACATGTGCATGAAAATAAGAACGAGTTTATTGAGATAAAATTAAATATGATCCTATGATTAGGTTATACTCCCTCCGTTTCAAAAAGAATGTCATTCTGACAATTTTCACACAAATTAAGAAAACTAATAAAAATTCTATTTTACCTTTTATTAATACACTAAAAACAAATTCTCTTTCTAATTAATACATTAAAACATTATGGTTAAAACTGGATTTTTAATAAAAAATTTGCATTGAAAATACAAAATGACACTCTTTATGTAACAAAACAAAAATGTTAAAATGACATTCTTTTTGAAACATAAGGAATACGTAATATCGCATTTAATACGGTCACATGGTTCCGAGAAAGATTCTACAGATAATTAATCTGCCATAAATCACGTGTGTATAAAAATACTGTACCTTGTATTGTAGAGATATATCTACGGTCTTTGTTTCAAAGCCCATTGTCCATATTTTTCTCTACGTTCCATTTTAAATTGATTTTTACCCAAAACCTTCCTTCCAAATATTTAAATGTTTATTTATCTACGAATCAATTTATATATTTGGGTTAACCGGAGAATATTTTAGATGGGTTTCTCACATTTTTTCAATTTTTGTACATTCTCATTATTGGAAATTGTAAGTTGTCAGACACGCAATTGCTTATGTCCGAATTTATTCGCATCTCGCATCTAAGTATCTAACACTTTAGTTTTTTTCTTTTCATACTGTTTTCTTTTACAATTTTATTATATATAGCACGTTAGATTGTCATATAAAAAAGTACTAAAAGTTTATATATGTGACTAATTACATATTAATACATAACATATATAAATAAAACAGACATCATTAACAAAGAGAAACAGACACACTATATCCGTTGGTGGGCATGAATTAATATATTAGGTGAGGCCAAATGTAAAGATATTCGGCTAAAAGATTCAAAGAACGCTTTGAGTCGTTTCAATTTATAATTAGAAGCCACATTGATAGCAAAAAAATGGAAACATAGTTAGTGGATAATAAAGATTGGTCGACCCATAGCTTTAATTTTGATTATTTTCCTTTAGTTCTGCCCATAAGTTCCACTTACATGCGTTATTATTTGTTCATACAAATCACACACATGCACGCACGACTATAATACATGTATACTAATTATAGTTATGGATTTGGCAATAACTTGGTACATAGGAATTATTCAAATAATAATAATAATAATAACTAGTGGCGGATCCAGGAATTTTTTTTACCGGGTGCAAGTTAAATTTGAAAAACAGAAATACAAAAAAAAAAAAAAATCATATAAAATATATGGGTTCATATTGCAAAACAAATTAATTTATGGGTTAATATTGCAAAATAATTTAGCTTATGGGTTCAACATCAATTTTTGGGGATGTCAATGATAATAAATTCTAATAAAATAGAAAGAAATTTAAAAAAAATAGGGTGTCAATTGACACCCTATCTCAAAGAGTGGGTTCGCCACTGATAATAACTTGGTACAGAACATTGATGTATCACAAATGTAGGAGAAAACAAATGTTATCAAGTGCAAATTAGCGTATATTAGTTCAAATTTCACTACTTATAAGAAAAGCATAGGATGATTTAGGTGTATATGGTAAGTTGACCAAAAAATTAGAAATTGATTTGAAAATTAGGTGAGGAGAAAGAGAAAATCCAAAATATCCTTTGTTTTTTTAACAATCACAAAAATGCCATCCGGCGATACTGTTCATTTGACGGACGCACTGTTCATTTAACGACCACTATTCATACCCAAAAAACATATTGTTAGCATCGTTAACATTGTCATGTTAATCCATTTATCATTGTTAATATCGTTAACATTGTCATGTTAATCCAGTTATCATTGTTAACTCAGTTATCAGCGTTAACATTGTCATGTTACCCCAATTATCATTGTTAACTTCGTTAGCATTATCATGTTAACTCAGTTAACATCGTTAACGTTAACAATGTTAATCCAGTTATCATTGTTAACATCGGTAACATATAATTACTATCGTTAACATTGTCATGTTAACCTCTGTTATCATGTTCATTTTTATGAAATTGTAATGTTAAACCAGTTATCATATAATAGATTATTGTGTTAATTCAGTTATCATATGATAATCCGGCGACACTGTTCATATCGCCGGTGTCACCGGCGTCAGGTTCTTTTTCGCCGGCGTCGCCGTTCTTGCCTCCATCGCCTGCGTCGGCTTCTTTTCTTTCTTCTTCTTCTTTCTTCTTCTTTCTTCTTCTTCTTCCTTCTTCTTCTTCCTTCTTCTTCTTCCTTCTTCTCACCGGCGTCGCCCCCATCGGAGTCTTTTCCGCCGCCGCCGTCCTCGCCTCCGTCGCCGGCGTCCGCTTCTTTTTCTTTCTTCTTCTTCTTCTTTCCTTCTTCTTCTTCTTCTGCAAAAATGAATGAGAGAGAAAGAAAAAAAACAAAAGGTAATTAGTTGAAAGAGATAGGATGAGAATGTCTTTTTTAAGATGAACAGTTATGATAAAAAAATAGAGTTAATTTTGCTTTTATTTTATAGTATATGTTACAATTTCTCAAAAGCATACATACTTTTGGAGTCCTGATTCAAAATTTGACCACTACTCAAGCTATATTGACATAACCATATTGATTTGATTATAGCCCACATATGGAAAATATATCATCATGATATTCAAGAACGATTTGACATAATACGACACCGTGTTATCTCCATACATTTCCGAACTTCATAGCGTTTTTTTATAATTTAATTTAAAAATTTACTGGGTCATCGTCAAATCCCTGCCAAATCTGTACTTTGAAGATTGAGTTTGACAGACTGATGGACGCATCTTGCTCTTTATTAAATATATTAAAAAAAATCTCAAAAACGACACACAGTTTTCATCTCCAATGATAAGACGCCATGGCGTTTGACAATCGTCACTCCTCCCATTACATCTACTTTCACCCATACTTCACACTCTTTTTAACCACACTTCAAGGTATACCATTTTTTCCAGCTTTTAACTATATTTATAATTCTGGGATGAAATAAAAGCAAATCTTTGGTATTGATTTCAAATTTGATGTGACCAGGGTATTTATTTTCCATCGACTACGACCATATATCTGTATTATTAACACAACCGATGAAAAATACGAATGATATTTTATGGCTTCTAAAATCAAAAGAGAAAAGAAAACCAAGTGGAACTAGAAAGAGGATGAGAACATTCTTGTGGAATGACATAATGAACCATATATATTCCTTATTAAGGCTAGAGTTTTATAGTGAAAACAAAAAAATCCATTGTTATTGTTTGATCAAATTTGACCGCTTCTTGAACTGATTCCATTTAGCGACATCTAAATAATCAGAAGGAATGCGATAATGACTATGTACACTCTACCACCTACACATATTTTTCTTTTTGGCTTCATATATAACGCATCCATATGCAGCATACAAATTTATTACAAAATAGTTGCACAAACTGATAATGTTTTCTGATAACTAATTTGTATGGCTTGAAAACTATTTCAGCCAAAAAGTTAGAAAAGTGAGTGACTAACAATTGTTTTCTTCTAAACTGTAAAAATAGCAAATAATTTATTATAATTTAAAATTTCCCTCAACGAATTGAAATTTTCATTAAATCATCGTTAAATTCAAATGATGTATTGTCGATTTTTTTATTACTAGTTATAGGCTTTATCGCTATGTAAGATAGGTAAATCTTTCATTTTGTAATTTTTAAGATAAATTTTAATCAAATTTTTTTTGTTTGGCATAACATCTTTTTTTAAAGAGATAAATTACGTTTTGTAGCATAACATTATGTGTTTATTGAGTACTAAATCATTTGTGTCTAAGAGAAGTTAGGCTAAATATTTTACGATCATAAAAATAACAGTTGTAAAAGACCTCTTAATCCAATGGTTGATCTATGATTTATTAATGTTTTTACACCTAGTTCAGACTCAATTCCTAAAAAATACAAAATTATGTTAATGATTCGAGGCAAATACAACGGAGATCTCTAACGTGGTATAAGTGTAAGTGTGTAACTATATGTTAAAAATACAAATGTTCATTTTAAACGTAGTGCAGGTAAAACCGTATATTGTAAATCTATGTAACAGTGGTGAAACTGCTCATCATGATTCCAAGTACGGTAAGAAGTTAAATTCATTCGTCTTAATTGATATTATCATTTATAATTTAAGTAGATTACGTCTTGCGTGATAAATGGATAATAGATAAACTATATTAGACTCTTAAATTGATAACTCACATAAATATAACCCGTATAATTAGATTCTAAATTAAGATTCATGTTTAGTTATCTAGAAATTATGTTTTGTAATTCACAATTAAAAAATTCGAAATTGATTCATATTACTCATAAACATGGTAAACATCACCTCTATATGAATGAAAGAGTTCCATTGTAAAAAATGTTATATACATATCACGATCTCGTGAGTTAGAATCTTAATTTTTCGTTTTTTTTTATTATTCACTAGATAAGTACCCGCATATATGCATGTTTGTAATTTAATATTTTATATCCCATGAAAAAAATGAAAGACGGATAAATGGAAAACAAAATTAGATCACCCGTGAAAATATCTTATACATAAATTTAGAAACAAAGTTTACGATAAAATAAATATATACATTGAAAGAAAAATTTGGTGAATAGATTCAGTAAATAGTTGTGGATACGATTATTGGATTTCTATTTCTTTTTGATGTAATTGATATACTACCAAATTGTGGTTTATATAGAGGTGAGAAATTAAAATTATTTTTCTTTTATGATTAATTTTCTTAATCTAAATGGAAAACTACGAAATATTTTTTCCTTACTATATTATTCTTGCCTTTTAGGATAAATTATAAATTAAAACTAATTTGATTAAGATTTACTTTAATTCATTTGTTTTTAAAATTAAACTGACACATGTCAAGATCTAAATTAACCATGACAAATGTCATGATCTCGTGAGTGAGAATTATTCTACGTGTCACACTCACATTGAGAGATGTAACTTTATATAATACGATATATATATATTAGTAACTTTACATTTTCGAATTATGAATGTGCAATTGAGAAGTTATCAATTTGGTTATCTAAAGGTGGGGAATGATAATTCCTTTTCTATTTAGGATTATATTCCATTTTAAGTTTTTAGTTTTTTTAAGAATTACTAATTGTTCTTTTCTTTTTTAAAACTTTAGTTTTTTTATGATTGCAATCTATTGTTTAATTTCCTTATTCTAAACTGAAATAAGTTCTTTTTAAATAAAATTTGGCTTTCATTCATTTTCTTTTTAGGATTGTTATCTATTGTTTAATGTATTTATTCTGATTTAAAATATGGTTTTTTTTAACTTTTGCTTTTATTTATAATTTTTGTTTAATTTTTCTTAATCTAAACATAATTACTTTTTCATTTACTTTTTAGGATTAGGAATCGATTTAAAATCGTATATTAATAATTTTTCTTTTAAGTTTAGAAAATATTTATAATTTTCTTTTTTTAAGTTTGATCGTGGTTGTAGATTATAAACTTTTAAGTTTTCTTTTGTCACTTTCTTTTATTATAAGGTTTATTTACTTATAATTAGATTGTATTTTTTAGTTTAAACTTTTTTAATATTTACTTTAATTCATTTTTACTAAAATTGCCTTTTTTTTAGTTTAACCTTTTTTAATATTTACTTTAATTCATTTTTAATTTTTTAATTAAATTGAGATTTAAATTAACAATCGTGACAAATATCACAATCTCGTGATTAAAAATTATCATACGTGTCACACTCACGTCGAGTGATCCTACTTTATATAATAAGATATATATATATATATCTATATATGAATCATATATAAATTTTATAGCTTTTTGTAGTTTATATTTTTTTTATTAGTTTATATTTAAATAAAATACAATTTCTTTTTGCTTTTTTATTATTTTGTCTTATAGGAAAGTTATATTATTGCATTGTTATTTTTCATTTTTTACACATGTCACGATCTCATGATTGTTAGAATTTTTTTTTTTTTTGTCGACAGCCTTGATACCTAACCCTATTCGGTGAACCCAATCGGGGGTATCGAGTTTACATAAGTGAAATCTGATGGATAGACTCGAGCACCTCGTGCTAATTTGTCTGCCACTGTGTTACTCGTGCGTGGAATTTGTGTGATAGAGAAAAAGGTGAAAACCTCCTTGCTCTTCTCGAACTCCTCCAGTTGTAACGTAAATGCCGGCCACTCCTTCGGTGTAGACACCATCTTCACCAACTCTGAGCAGTCTGTAGCAAAGGCTATCGCCGTCTTGTGGTTTGCCATCATGCAATGCATCGCCCAGATGAGCGCTTCCAATTCCACGTGTAGTGGGGATAGGCTTCTTCGTAGATTACGGGACCCCATAATCTTTCCTTCAATTCCCTCCTGAAAGCAAAACCATCCTAAACCAGAAAATTTATCCCCTTCCTTCCATGACCCGTCAATATAGCATGTGAGGCCGTTATATTCATCTGGTTCATTTATTCTCGTATTGAGACCCGGTTGTTGGGGAGATATGTCAGGTTCACTAATTTGTGCCGCTTCCCAAGTTGCGACTTCTGTTTCCGCTATCCTCAGAATCTCTTGTGGGGTTCTATCCCCATTTGAGAATACCTTGTCATTCCTTGCTTTCCAAATATTCCACACAATCCACGGAAACATTATGTTCCTTTCCTCATCTGGCAGTCTCCAAAATAGATGAACAAAATTGGCGAAAACCGATGTCATCGGGAAAGCTCCCGGGGCCGATGGAATATGAGAGAGTGCCCATGTTTGTAGTGCTGGGGGGCATTCAAACAATACATGGTTGATCGTTTCCCCCTCCACACCACACCTAACACATTGTGTGTCACAATTTATTCCTCTAGCGCGTAGGTTCGCTGAGACCGACAGACACCCCGAGATTGCTTGCTATATAAAATGTCGCAATTTTGGTGGACAAGTCAATTTCCATGAGTGTGCTTGTAGCTTCTTTATATCTGGACCGTAAAAATAGTTATCGTCGTTGTCTGTGATTTGTTGGCCAATCTGATATCCCGACTTTACCGTATATTTCCCTTATTTCGTATAGTGCCAACCAGGCGTATCTGGTCGATAAATACTACTGATGTGTATTCCGCGTATAAGTTCCACATCGGCCGGTTCGATAATTGCGTTTATCAGTTCCAGGTTCCACGTTTGTGTCGCTGGATCAACCAAATGATGAACCCTGAGATTTGGGTAATAATTGTACCCTTTGCATGTTGCTGACCTCGGGGGAGATGATGGTATCCATGGGTCATTCCATACTGATATGGTGCCCCCTGAACCAACTCTTTTAATAAGCCCTTTTGTAACTAGAGGTCTAGCCGAGATGATACTCCTCCATCCAAAGGACGGGGAGTACGACTTAATAGGGTCTAAAGGGTCTGTGTTCCGATAGTACCGTCCCTTAAAGACCCGAGCGAAAAGCGATTCTGGTTGTTCCATTAACCGCCATAGCTGTTTTGCTAGTAATGCTGTGTTGAATTCCTCTATTGATCGAAACCCGATTCCGCCGTCTACCTTATTCCGGCACATCTTCTTCCATGTCATCCAGTGCATTCCTCTCTGTTGACCGTCTGAGCTCCACCAAAACTGCGCTGCCGCACTGGTTAGTTTTGCGGTAATAGACTTCGGTAACCGAAAACAAGACATAACGAAAGTCGGCATAGCCGTGGCTACCGATTTAAGTAGTACCTCTTTCCCTCCTTTAGTCAGGAGTCTGGATGTCCATCCGTTGACTCTATCATTGTGTCTTTCGACAACAAAGGTGAAAATCTTACTCTTTGCCCCTCCGAAACTTTCCGGCAGACCCAGATAAGTGCCCATCCCTCCCATATTTTGGATTCCTAGCAATTGTTTTATCTCATCCTGTACCGCTTCTGGGACCGTGAATCCGAAATTTAAAGAAGATTTTGAAAAATTAATTTGTTGCCCCGAGACCAACTCGTATTGCTTAAGTATATGCAATATAGTGTGACACTCTTGTACCGTAGCCTTGAAGAAGAAAATACTATCGTCCGCAAAGAGTAAGTGTGAAATCGCTGGACCTGCTCTCGATTGTTAGAATCTTAGTTAGAATCTTAATTTTCTTTTTATTTTTTTTCCTTTTATTCAGATTATTACTTTAACACATGTCGCGATCTTAAGTAACAACAATACATGTCACGATCTCGTGATTGAAAATTATCTTACGTGTCACACTCTCGTCGAGGGATTCAGCTTTATATAATAAAATTTATTTAATCTAAATGAAAAAACTAAGTAATATTTTTCCTTTTCTATATTAATTTTGCCTTTTAAGATAAATTTAATTTGTTAAATTTTTAATTTTATTTTTAGCAACTTTCTCTTTTAAGATTATGAATAAGAATTTTTAAGTTTTTTTATTAGTCGATTTTAAATATTTCTAACTTTGACTTGACACATGTCGCGATCAGGTGAATTACCATTTTTGAAACATTTAGTTTCATATGATCAAAATTTTGCTAATTCTTAACTGAAATATGTTTTTTAATTTTTAATTTTTTGCTTTTATCCATTTTTAAAAAATTTAAAAATGTGTAGATTATTATATAGAGTTTGGTCGTTGTTGTATATTAATAATTTTCCATTTTTAAGTTTTATTTTGTCATAATGGAAATGATTATAAATTTTTAAGTTTGGTCGTATATTAATAATTTTTCTTTTAAGTTTAGAGTATATTTATAATTTTCATTTTTTAATTTTGGTTGTGGTTGTAAATTATAAAATAAACCTTTTAGAATTATGAATGTGAAATTGATAAGGTATCAATTTGGTTATCTAAAGTCGAGGAATGAAATTTTTTTTTCTTTTTAGGATTGTATTCCTTTTTAAGTGTGTGATTTTTTTAAGAATTATTAATTGTTCTTTCCTTTTTAAAAACTTTAGCTTTTTAAGATTGTAATCTATTGTTTAATTTCCTAATTCTAAATTGAAATATGTTTTTTTAATAAAATTTGGATTTATTCCTTTTGTTTTTATGATTGTAATATATTGTTTAATTTATTTATTTTTAACTAAAATATGGGGTTTTTTTAAACTTTGACTTTTCTTTATAATTTTTGTTTAATTTTTCTTAATCTAAACATAACTACCTTTTCCATTTACTTTTTAGTATTAGGAATCGATTTTAAATTGTATATTAATAATTTTTCTTTTAAGTTTATAGTATATTTATAATTTTCTTTTTTAAGTTTGATCGTGGTTGTAGATTATAAACTTTTAAGCTTCCTTTTGTCACTTTCCTTTATTATAAGTTTTCCTTACTTATACTTATACCTTTTTTTTGTTGTAAAATTGCTTTTTTACTTTACACCTTTTAATATTTATTTTAATTCATTTTTACTAAGATTGCTTTTTTTTAGTTTAACTTTTATTAATATTTATTTTTATTTTTTAATTAAATTTACACATGTCAATATCTAAATTAACAACCGTGACAAATGTCACGATCTCGTGAGTTATAATTTTGCCTACGTGTTGCGCTCACGTTGAGGGATCCTGCTTTATATAATAAGATATTATTACTTTGGTACATGTCTTTTATTAGTTTCTATTCAAATAAAACACAATCTATTTTTTTTTCTTTTTTGTTTTTTGTCTTATAGAAAAATTGATATTATTATATTGTTATTTTTCGTTTTTCTTACACATGTCACTATCTCGTGAATTAGAATCTTAATTTCTCTTTTTATTTATCAAACATGATAACAAATTGTTATTAATCTAATTTTATATATTATAAATCTTATATAAATTTGATAGTTTAGATTTTTTTGTAGTTTCTACTTTTATCTTACTTTTTTTATTAGTTTCTATTTAAATAAAACATATATTATTTTTTATTCTGTTTTATAAAAAAAATTGTATTATTATATTATTTTTTCCGTTTTTACGCATGTCACGATTTTGTGAGTTAGAATCTTAATTTATGTTTTTATTTTTTTTATTTAATTCAGATTATTACTTTGACACATTTCATGATCTTAATTAACAATGACACATGTTATAATCTCGTGAGTATGAATTATCTTACGTGTCACGTTCATGTTGAGCGATTTAGTTTTATATAATAGGACTATATTTTGCATCCACGAGATTATAATCACGTATATGCGTGTGTATTGTTATTAATATTATCTTGATAAAAATCATATGCAAACAATTATATTTATTGAAATATTATTTTGTGTATAATGTTGATTATAATAATATATATTAAAATTATTGCATTTTTAATCTCAGTAATTATATATGTTTGTGAAGTTTCAACGGTGTTGTTTTGAATCTATATATGTCCCGTTTGAAAAACGTATTATATGGTTGAACATTTATAAGTTAGGATACCAAAACCAACTAAAAGTGTAACAAAGTAATCACGTGCTATTTAATAACCATAGTATTGACACAAAGATAAAATATTATACATCACTTCTTTAAATCAAGAAAATAAGTTTTTTTTTTTGTTTTTATCATATTCAGTTTCATCTTCGTTATATATGTTTTCTATGAAAACAACAAAATGTAATAAAGTTAAAAGTTATTTTCTTTCTTTAGGTAATTTAACCAATAAAAATTTGTAATTTAATATACTAAATTGAAAAAAACTAATAAACACAACTCTTTGTTTCACATTCATGACAACTTTAATTTTGAAACTAAAACAATAGATGATTATGAAATGAATTTAAAATCACAAAATATTAAAGGTAAAGACCGGACTTTTGTCTAGTAGCATATCGGTTGTGATAACTTTTAAATAATTTTTCATTGATTGTACCTTACTTCTTCCAATTAGAGTGAGTAAGTTTTTTTTCATTATATTCATTTTCATTCTCGTTATATCTGTTTTGTATTAAAAACAACAGAAAGCAAAAAACTCAAAAATAATTCTCTTTTCTTAACTACTTTAATCAATACAAAATTTAAATTCAATCTACAAATCAAAAAACAATGTAATAAACACAACTCTTGCTCTCGTATCTATGAAAAAATCAATTTTAAAACCAAAACAATAAATGAACATGGAATGATCTTTGAAACAAATTTATAATAACAAAAAACCGACAAGGTAAATATATTTTTTTGTAAATTTTACTTTGAAGAGATAGAAGCCATAATTTTTTCTTGTGACATATTGGTTGTGGTAATTTTTCAATGATTATTCGATGAGATAATAAACCTAAGTGATGAGGATTTAATTCTCATACTTAGGGGTCATTGCAAATAATATTGAAATAACAAACATTATTTTATATTTGAGAAGATTGATTTACACATAGTCATTTTTCCTTCATTATAGTCATCTTTCTTAATCCATGGGTGAACTATTTCTCATGCCGTTCTGTTATATTTGTTTATTCCATCAGAGCATAACTTTCATCAAGAAGACAATTAATACAAGTTACATAAAATTACAGAAAAATGAATAACAAATAGAACAAATCAAAACAAAGAACTCATACATTAATTGATATGTGGCAATCTTAGTCCGAATATGAAAATGAAAAAACAATTGATCCTTTTTGCACTATCTATTTCATGCGATCGTGTGAAAATTTTGTATGAACGTGTGGCAAAACTTTAGATGCTAATGTAAATTATAATTATTGGAAAAAGGATCGAAAATTTTAAAATCCTATGTGGAAACCTTAGAATCAAATAACTTCAACTTTTATAAGTAACATATATATTTTTATAGATAATAAATCATTTTGGTAACAAAAACGGTGATAAAATTATTCCATCATAATAAAAAGTGCTCCCTAAACGTGTGCGTATACACACATGTAAAGAGATTTTATGATTATATATTTATATTCATTCTTAGTTATTTATATAATTGAGACCATTATTTTAAATTAATTGTTTTTCATAAGTTACTATCATGTTAGTTTTTTTGTTGTTAATAGAAATTTAATACATAATTTTCTTATTTTTTTTATATTTTTTCTAAATTATATTAGAATTTGGAACATTTTAAAAATTTGAATGTTGATGTTGACCAATAAAATAGATTGTTTAAAAGCTGATGTGGACACCATTAAAGGCGTATATCGTCAAATTTTTAATTTTCATTTATCGTTTTATCATCAACCAATATCAACTTAACAATTTAATGCTCAAATATATTCATATTCAAAAACCTTACGTAGACAATTATTAGTGGTTGTTTAAAATTCTATGTGAATATTTAATTAACTATTGGTTGAAAACAAATTAATAAGCATAACTCTTGTTATGGGATTCATGATCAATTTTATTTGTAATCAAGACAATAGGTGAATATGGAATGAATTTAACAGAATATGAAACTAAAACATGATTTCTTTATTTTGTAAAATTCATTATTTTGAATAATTTCCATTATTTGTTGTTTTGACATTTTTCCTTTTTTATATTTGTCAAGTATGAATTTATTTTAAACGCTATTATTTTGAATAATTTCAATTATTTGTTGTTTTTTGACGTTTTTCATTTTTTATATTTGGCAAGTATGAATTTATTTTAAACGCTGATGTGGACAAATAAAATCGATTGTTTCAAATCCTACGTGGACAGTTTTGAATCTATATATGCCCCGTTTGAAAAATATTTTATACGGTTGAACATTTAAAAGTTAATATATCAAAGCCAACTAAAAGTATAACAAAGTAATCAAATGATATTTTAATAGCCATAATATTGACACAAAGATAAAATATTATACATCGATTCTTTAAATCAAGAAAATAGTTTTTTAATCATTTTCATCTTCGTTATATATGTTTTCTATGCAAACAAAAAAAAGTTATAGAGTTATTCTCTTTCCTTAACTAATTTAGCAAATACAAATCACAAATCACAAATACTAAATTGAAAAAAAAAACTAATAAACATAACTCTTGTTTTCACATTCATGAGAACTTTAATTTTGAAACTAAGACAATAGATAAATATGAAATGAATTTTGAAACTAATTAAAATCACAGTGATTGTACCTTACTTCTTCCAATCAGAATGAATTGAATTTTGAAACTAATTAAAATCACAGTTTTATCTTGAAGATGTAAAGGCCGGACTTTTGTCAACTTTTAAATGATTTTTCAATGATTGTACCTTACTTCTTCCAATCAGAGTGAATAAGTTTTTTCATCATATTCATTCCTTAACTATTTTAATCAGTACAAAATTTTAATTTAATCTACAAATCGAAAAGCAATGTAGTAAACACAGCTCTTACTCTCACATCTATGAAAAAAACAATTTTGAAACCAAAACAATATATGAATATGATATGAATTTTGAAACAAAGTTATAATAACCAAAAAACCAACAAAGTAAAAATACTTTTTGTAAATATTACATTGGAGAGATAGAACCAAAATTTTTGTCTGGTGACATATTAGTTGTGGTAACTTTTCAATGGTTCTTCGATGAGATCATAAACCTAAGCGATGAGCATTTAATTTCCATATTTAGGGGTCATTGCAAATAATATTGAAGTAACAAACATTATTTTATATCTGAGAATATTGATTTACACATAATCATTTTTCCTTCATTATAGTCGTTTTTCTCAATTCATTGGTATATTATTTCTCATGCAGATTTTTTTAATTATTATTTCATCAGAGCATAGTTTTGATCAAGAAGACAATTAAGTAGGGAAAATCAATACCCTTATAGGCATATAACATCAACTTTTATTAGCAATAGATTTTATTTTGACATATAATTTTCTTTTTCTTTTTTTGTTTGTTAAGCTTTTTATGTTGATTTTTCATAGAGTTAGCATAAATATCAAGTTGATTTCCTTTTAAATAATTTTTTCTTTTGTCAATTTAGCTCTTTTGATATTTATTTCTATTTTTTTTTATTTTGATATTTATTTCCATATTAATACACACTATCTTTTTTGCATATAATTTCTTTTTTCTTTTTTGTTTGTTAAGCTTTTTATGTTAATTTTTCATAGAGTTATCATAGATATCAACATAATTTTCTTTTAAATTATTTTTTCTTTTGTTAATTTAGATTTTTTTGATATTTATTTCCAGTTTAAGAGACGATTTTTTGGATTTTTTGACATTATTAAAGATTTAATTACGTCCAAGTACTTTTGTGCCAACTGCTCTGATACCACTTGTAATGACCCGAACTTGGCCAATTTAATTCCTAAATATTATTCTTTTATTTAATCCCAAATAGTATTACAAATCCAACTTAAATCGTAAATAACCGAAGCAAATAGCGAACAAATTGTCTTTAAATGAAATAACCGAAAAAGCCAAATAAAACCCCAAAGGAGAACTTCCGAACTCCCAAAACCTCGCACCACACCGGGATTACTCATCCAGTTCCACATACTCAATATCATGAACAGCATCAACATAATCATCGTCACCTACAAGAAGAGAGAGGGGTGAGTAATTGGGATTACTCAGCGATAACTAAACCTAAACTCAACCCCACATCAACTCGTATTCGACCAACATATCAAGAATAAATATAGCCAAGTAATCATACATCACGCTCTAGAAGCGCCCACGCAACTACCAAAAGGGGTAACTCAATAAAGATATCTCGAGCCAATAGCTCACAGGTTTTTGGGTCACACAGACTCCTGAGGCGCGTCCGAGTCTCTAACGACGATGCTTCCAGTGCCAAGGTACACACCTCACCTCCCCGGTCGCAGCGGTTATGGTACCAAGGTGCATAGACCCCACCGGTCCCAACAAGCAAATGAGTTCCAACAACAAGTAAACACCCCACCGGATTTCCATTACTCGATGGTTCCGTGGTCTTGGCGTAAGACCCTTGTCAGTTCCCGCAAACAGTTCGTACCACGAGCGCCCCTTACGCTGTGACGAATACCTCGTAGTGCTTTCACACCATCTAACTACTTTACAACCATTAATCCACCAATAGGCTTTTCAATCAAGTATGCTGGTTCTTCCTCTAATGATTTCCTAGTCCATATTCATTCACAAGTATAGATCCAACATGATGCATCACATAAACGTGCCCGTACTTCGTAGCACGTAGCATACCGGAGTATACTTAGACTCAACATACCAGAAGAAGACAAGAAAACATAGAGAGAAGCCTAGATCTAATCCTCACCTTAGAGATCTGGATGTTAGAGTTCTGGAAAGAGGATGGCACGGCTCAGATCTGAATTAACGGTGATTCGAAGCAAAGGAATCAAGAAGGCGGCGGCTAGGAGCAACGTCGCGGCGGCTCCTCCTCGAAGCGGCGGCGGTCGGCGGCGACGAAGGGCGGCGGCGGTGGCTCGGGGTCGACGGCTCGATGAGATTTAGGGGGCTAGGGTTTCTGTTTTGTAAAATAGCCTCATTCTCCTTTAATGACTGGTATTTATAGGAGTTAGGGTTAGGATTTTTCTGCTGGGCTTTTTTTTGTTGGGTTTTTTTTCCTTGGGCCAAAATTGGGATGTTACATAAAGTGTTAAGAAACTAAGAAAATTTTCAAAAAGTGACAATTTATGCAAGAATCCCATATTTCAATGCTAAAAAGAGATGGACTATAAGCATACGTAAAGTAGTTTAATCTGATTACAATTGGTCAAAATATAAAGAGCACTGTCCTTTGTGTTTTTTTTTTAACCTTAGCACTCTCCTTTTTGTCGTTGTATTACTTTATCCAATATATTTTCGTAAACCATACGTGGAAAATTCTTCTAAGGCATATTCGACCTCCATATACATATCTTCAATTGATCATATATTGAAAGTTCCATAAGGCATATTCGACCTCCATATTTGTATATATAAACTTTATCAATATGTTATATTTAGTATATATATATCCAAATAACATTGTTCTATGTTTCTGTCTACAGAATTCCACAGAAAACAACATTGTTCTAATTAAAAACGCTGAAAGATGTAAATTATTCTTCCGAATAAAACGACGTGTACACGGCTTTCTCACCGTTGATACATTATTTAGGTTATATTAGAATTTTAACGTATTGTATCATACAATTTGTATGCAACTTAACACTTTTTCATGTCAACATGACATATTCTTTTTCCACCGGGGAAATTTAAAAGCATAAATGTCTTCCCGTATTTTAACGATGATTATGATGGGCCCGTAATTTGAATACATGGGCCTTTGCGAGGAAACATAAGCCCATTAATATGTCTTCAGAATTGGTTTACCTTTTGATTTCACAATATGCCTGAAGATGAATGGACATAATCACTGGCGACCGCCACGTGTCCAAAATTATTTCGTTATTTAATTATTATTTTTTTTTCGCTTTTGAGTTTGCACAATTATTAATTATTTATACTTTATTACGAGTGATGTTTTATCGCCCGACGCCTCTCTAAAAATTAAATAAGAATGTTAATAAACATTGATTATCCTACAAAAGAAAAATAATACATACAACAAAAAATAAATACAAACGTTGGAATAGACTTAATGACACACACTAAAAACTCACACGTCCAATAAACCCACTGCCACACACAAAACCTTCCAAATTTTCTCATCACTATAATCTTAAAAACATCATTTAAATACTAATTTATACATAAATACCACCAATTTGGTTCCAATGACAAAGCCATAACTCTTAACATTATAACATCTTAATATATATAATCAATTACTCAATAAAATAAGATACTCAATAATATTTTAAAATAAGACAATTTTCCTTTCAAATTTACAATCTTATCATGCAACAATTAATATTTTCCAGTTTTGGCCACGTCTCACATATACATCTCAAAATAAATAAATAATTTATATTCTTATATCTGGGTGCGGAGAATGGTTTTGAAAAACATCGAAAATATACAACAAACTAGGGGTGGGCATTCAGTTAATTGGTTCGGTTCAGGTTTTTCGGTTTTAAAGTATTAAGTTCCATTCGGGATTAAATTCTCTTTTGGTCCGGTTCAGTTTTTGGTTTTTTACGGTTTTAAAATAATAACCGAATTAGAATCACTTTGTGTAATTTCAATTATTTCGGATAATACGGTTGATTTTAAATAAGAATAAAAATTTTGACGATTGTGAAAAAATATCTAACCAAAAATATGAACAAAGAAAGAAGAAGAAACATATTCTAAATTATTACGGTTGTTAAAATCATCTCCAAAATCATAGTTTTGTCTTTGTTTTTCACTTCTAACTCGACAAAAATAAAATAAAAAAATCAATGGCTTAGTGATTCAACTTACGTTCGAAGAGAGAACAATCTATGGACACATGACACTAAGGTACTTTTCCCATGTATAAAAATTCACACGATAAACTACTTTACTTTGGCTAAACAATCCAGTTCTATATTAATTTAGTTTTAAGTGTTAATTATGCGTTTCTTAATAATGGAAGATCAAAAAAAAAAATTCATATTTTCCAAAGAAGACATCATGGTTTAAGAGTTTCAACTTACATATTCACTCCAAACAAAAAACCAATAGAAAATAACTTGGCTTCGTAATAGCAAATTATATGATATGTAGACATACTTTATATGAGTTGGATTTTAATTCGGTTACCCAATCGGTTAATTTGGTATTCGGTTAATAAACTAAACCGAACTGAAAACTGAATAAATTTAATAATGTGTCCATTTGGGTTATTCGGGTTATCCGAAACCTAACCAAATAATGTTATTCAGTTTGGTTCGGTTCGAGAAATATGCCCAGTCCTACAACAAACCTTCAAAGAAAAATGCAGTTGAGTTTATGTGTAATTTAAGAGCTTATTGTAAATGAAACTATAGTAATTTGATATAAAATATTCAAACAGAGACAATATGAAAAATGTTAAGAACAAAAACAATATTCCCTCTGATCCAATTTAGTTGATGTTTAAGTGAAAAAATTGTTTCATTTTAATTGATGTTTTACATTTTCAATACAAAATTAAAGTATTTTTATCATTGGTTGAATTGTGTTTTAATTAGATAATCAATGATATTTTAATTTAGAAAAAATTAAAAACTTATGATTTTGTGTAATTTCTTAATTTGTGTATAGGATCCTTAATCATCAAGTAAATTGGATCAGAATGTATAATATAATATAAAATGCACCAAACATTGCAAAATTCCGTTTAGAGCAAAACAAAACATTCAACGTGAAGGAAGAAGATTGAAGAAAGCTCTCAGGTTTTTTTCCTTCTGTCGACCAGACAATTCATTTCCCGATTTGCATATGTTCCTTCTTCGCCTTACGATTTCATCTTCAAGCTCCCACTTTTGTGACGAATTTTACTTTTGTAGTAGCGATGCATTTGATTCTACGTTGACGTTATTCTCCTTTGGAAATGGCAGCTCCTTCTCCACCTTTCCACCTGCAATTTTCTGCTTTGGTCCTTCGGATCAGAAATCTCAATCCGGTTTCGGAGCTATAGTTCGATAATTCCTCGTGGGTTTCCTCTCTCTGTTTCTGGCGCTTGATCGATGACCGCTTTAGTCAAAAGATTTGCTAGCAGCAATGATGGAAACGAGCAACTTGGGGTGGTAGAGCAAGAATCTTTAATCAATGGCTCGTCGGAGCTCCGGAAAGAGTTGGTCGCCGACCGTGGGATTGAAGCCATCGTTAATCGTCTGGTTAGTAATGGAATCTCCTTGATGCACGCAATGTGTTCGTTGAAATGCCTCTTTAAAGTATCATCTTGTGTGTGTTTTTCTTACCGGTTTTATCCAATAAATGACAGAGCAAATGGGTAGTGTCTGCTCTATTTGCTTCCATCATTCTTCTGCGACATGATGGTACAGCCTTGTGGGCAATCATTGGATCCGTTTCGAATTCGGCTCTCTCCGTAGCTCTCAAACGTATACTTAACCAAGAGAGGCCTGCTACAACCTTGCGAACTGATCCCGGGATGCCATCTTCTCACGCACAATCCATTTCTTTCATATCTGTCTTTGCTGTTTTGTCCGGTAAGCAGCAGCTCAAAACCTTGAACTAGTCAGCTTTCACTATCATGGAAACTGTGAAGACAATGGATTTACTCGGGGGTCATGTTATCTGCAGTTATAGAATGGCTTGGCACCAATAAAGTCTCTTTCTTTCTTAGCGGCTTCATCCTCGCATTGGGTTCATACTTTGTAAGTCTACATAAAAGTTAACATGCTTCCTCCCTATAGCAAATGCTTACACTATTACAATGTTTGCAGATACGGTTAAGGGTTTCTCAGAAATTACACACAAGCAGTCAAGTGGTGGTTGGTGCAATCGTGGGTTCTGTTTTCTGCATCTTATGGTACAAAACGTGGAACTCGCTTCTCATTGAAGCCTTCGAGTCATCTCTATTGCTCCAAATATCTGTGTTTCTTGTTGCAGCTACCTTTACGCTAGCTTTTGCAGCCTACGTTGTACTTACGTGGTTCAAAGACCTTATAATTTAACATTGCAAGCGCGTGCGCGCACACACAAAAAAAGCTTTAATTACCATTGCTCAAAATTGTAGCCTACCTTCCCTAATCACGTGAAGGCTTCTTTCTGATCTCAAGTCAAATGTAGGCAACGAATAACAAACATTGAATGTTGAAAGGTAACACGAACCAAATATTAGTGAATGGTGGCTGTCACTCGGTATGCAACCGCAAAAAAAAAGAAACATGTGTTTGCAGCTACTCGGAGCTATACATCCTCTTGAACGGTTAAAACAATAAACCAAATATGTATATATTTCTTCTATTCACAAGGCGTGCTAAACGTCCTGGATCTTATTTCTCTTGCTCATATCAAACCCATTACGGAGACAAGAGGGCTTAAATTAATCATCCTTGAGAGTTTGTGATACTTCGGACGATGGTTTGGATGCAGGAATGTAAGACCATGCCAATGCCGCGCTCCCTAGAGTAATGGTTGCTGCAATTGAACCCCAAATCCATCTCTGCCTCTTCTTTCTCTTCTGCCTCTCTCGTCGTGCCACCTCTGGTGTATCAACAAAGTTGCGGATCAGATACATACAAACAACAAAGACAGAAATGACAAATAAATAATTTGATTTTCTTTCTTTTACCTATGGCCTCTTGATTTCGTTGGGACATTTCTCGGTTCACGGCTTCATAGTAGTGTACACGGTCAGACAACCGTGTGATTTCAAAGTTCTTAGTTTCGAGCATAGATTCCATCTCCATCTCTACCTCTGCCTTTGCCATACCTCTGCCTAGAGAGTCGGAGACAAACCTAGCAACCTCGAGTTGGCAGCGTAATTCTTCTGATAGGTTCATGTTGTTGGTGGAGGTCGTAGGATCGATAGGAACAAACAGACCCACCTGGGCCAACTGCTCACGGAGTCTCTGCCAGTGTATTTGCATTTGCTCTAGAGCCTCCTCTGTTTGTTTTCTCTTCTCGATTTCCATTAGTAAACTCAGCCTTATCTCCCTTAGTTCAGCTTCGATGTTGTTAACTGAACTCTGCATTCCACTGTCGGTTGATAGTTCTGGAAGACCACAAAAAGAGAGCTTCAACGTTAGGGTATTAGATGGATTACAAAACACTTCCCAATCATACCGTCGAGTTAACCTTAATTTTATAAGACAATTTGCAAATACAGGGGAAAAGAAATATGCCTTCATACTAATCTGAATCATGACTCTCAAGATATCAAGAAGAAAAGGCTACTGCTGCATGTTAGTTAGAGAAACAGTACGAATATATCCCCAAATGCTTAAAGGTAAAAGATAAGGGAGTCTAAAATGTGATTGATCATACTATCATGGGAACGTTAAGATCATTCACAGCCATCTCACAAGGAAATACTAAGTAAGAAAGTGAAAATGTAGATACGTACCATCCCAAGCATCATAAAACTCTCCCACAGGCGTAGCAAGTCTTTGTGAACCTTCCTCTCCTGCATCACCCTCTACCTCTGTGTTACTTGTGAAGCTTGCTGATTCACCAGGGTCATAGAAATCTTCAGACTCACTCTCCTTGTCTGTTTTGACAGTGGCAGGGTCCGGCAGACTGTTTTCCCGTCCTAAACCATTGGCAGCATTATCCAACTCCGACTTTCCATTCCCAATTTTCCCGTCAAGCGGACTCCAATTCCCAACAGGACCATCAACAATCCCATCAAAATTAAAGTTTCCAACTGGATGGGCATGAACACCATTAGTAAAATCCTCTTCAGTAGCCTCACTTATAGGAAATGAGAACGAGGTGGACTTCCTCCGAGGTGAAGCCTTTACGTCTGTACCACTAGTAATAGTTTCATCTTCCAGGGGGGTCTTCTGTTGGGAAGCCACATTGGCCTCAGAAGAGCTTTTCAAAAGACGCGGTCCACGTGATTTGTGGTTGATAATATAAGGTGACGGTGGGAAAGAAGATGGCGAATTGGGGAGAGGAATTGCATCAGGGGTGGCGTAGAGAGCCGGTGACATCTGAGGACGAGTGACTGTCATCTCATTAGGCAATTTACCCTTACCTTTCTCCAGTTTTGATATAGGCGGCTTTGAATAAAACGAGTTTGTGCTTGGAACAGTCTCTACAGATGTGGAAGCCCCTGGCTCTAGCATTCTATCCAAAGCAATAGCAGAAAAAGTAGGCATGGCTCTGCATCAATGAAGATTCAAATTAGTATATTCTCATTTGACGCCAATAGCTAAAGAGACGAAACCACAAGAGCTTTCGTCATTTCAAATCGAATCAGAAATGAAAACGAAACAAGCACGAAATGCAATTAACATGGAGTAAGTGAGACATCAGCTATTGGGAAGGTACAAAGCAAAGACACACCATCGCTACCACGAAGCCACCTAACAAAACTTTAGATTCTCGCCGGATTTCGAGAAGAAAAAACAAAAAAAGCAGCTCACGAAAACCTAAAATCGAGAAGAAGCAGGCAAATCGAGAATCTAGAAGCTAACGAAAAGTTAAAGTCGAGAAGTCAATCGAATCTCCCAACGCGAAGCAAGAACAACACCTCCAAGATTCAATCCTCCGATAACGAATTTTCCAGAAATTCCACCGTAACAACAATCCGATAAACCGAAAAACATAATAACGAAAAGAAAGTACCAAGGCGTAAAAGAACGATTACCTCGCACGCGAGGGAGATCTCCACGGAAGAAGCTGAAAAGTATATCCTGGCTAGACGGAAGCGAGACGACGGCGAGGATTGGGAGAAGATGAGGTTTGATACGGGATCGTATAAGAGATGCAGAGGAGGAGGAGGAGGAAGAAAACCTCTTCTCCAAGGCTTTTTTTTATCGCAAATCCGCTTTGTCTCTCCGCAAATATTTGATTTGAAAACGCTCTTTTTTTCTTTGCTTCCTTCTCCCTTCCCCTCTATTCTTGGCGACCCATTTCTTAACAAATTCATTATTTTATCTCAAATCTTTAATCAATCCTCTACGGCTTGGTCGTCGAACATTTTAGCCAAACGTGTCGTTTTGAGAGATTCCAAAAGACGGATTTAACCTTTAACGGTATGACTAACGAACAAGGTCGGCGCGTTTAACAAGGGGTATTTTGTGTAAATAATTCAAACGTAGGGTTTCGAGATTAATCGAAACGACGTCGTCTAAGGGATCTTGTTAAGTGCTGTTCTGGTCCCTATCTCGAACTCGAATATTCAATTACGTCATTAAAACAGTGACGTGGCAACATTAGGTCCTAAAGCAATTTTTGGTTTTTAGCTTTTTAACCCAATTTGTCTGTTCACGAATCTCTAAAGCCCATTTTCAAATATTTTTTAAAAGTTGTTTTTGATTTCTTCAAATCTAGACTCTGCTATTTTCTATAGCCACGCTTATAAGTAACGGCGGGCGTTCGGATCCTCCAATCGGATTCGGGTGGTGTCTTTTGGCTTTATAGATTTAAGTATTGATCGGGTATTTTAAAAATTCGGATTGAGTACGGTTCAGTTTCGGATATTTTTTTTAAGATCCGCTTTTTTCGGATATGTTTGGATCCGGATCCGAAAGTATCCACAATACCCGAAAAAAACCCGAAATCTGAGATAAAACACAAAAACATGAATATTCTTTTCAATAAAACCAATATATTTTCAAACCAAAAGTATCCAAAAAATCCAGAAAAAAAACAAAAATAGGTATATTCGATATATCCATAATATCGAAAATATACATAAAATACCCGAAATACCCAAAAAATAATTAATGTATTCATGTTTATAGTTGTAATTTTGGGTATTTGAGTTATATCAAATCTAAATATAATTAATATATTTGGATATATAATTACACTTTGGGTATTTCGGGTACCCATTCGGTTTTCGGTTCGGTACCGATTTGGATTCGGATATAAGAATTTAGGATTCGATCGAGTATTTTAAAATTTTGGATCGGATTCGGTTCGGATATTTTCGTTTCAGTACCGATTCAGTTTTTCGGATCCGGATTTTTTGCCCAGCCCTACTTATAAGAATATTTAAAATTTCTTTTGACAGAATTTTGTTTTTAAAATCAGGTCTTCCAAATAAAGGAGACTATCTTATTAATATATTTGTCTAAACTTTACTATTTGATGAGAAGAAGAAATCAAATGCATTTGCCATTGAAATTTTGAAACTCTCTTCCCTTTATTTTGAATTTTTAAAACAAAAGCTAAAGGTGTGAAATCAAGAATATAGAACCTGATTCAAAGCAACCAACTACGAATTGATTCGATTCTCATAAACATAAATTTATAAATAAATAAAAAACCAAGTTATTAGTCATTAAAAAAGCTATTGGATCTTATTCTTGAGAACTCAATGAAAGTGTACTAAACACTCAACGTGTTAATACATCAATTCGTAAAACATGACATTCTTAGTTTGATCCATCTTCATCACGATTTGTTTTTCTTTTTCCTCATAGATTATATAGAAAAAACAATATACAAAGTTTTTAATTCATCTCTTTTTTTTGAAGTAAAGTCTTTTATTCATCTTCCTTCATCGAATCTATCTGTAATGAATCACAGGTGCGTTAGAATTCGGATCCCACACACCTCCTTCCCTCACATATTCCATATACCTCGCGAACTCCGGTTTCGCCGTCGCCAAACTCTTCTTCGTCACCTTCTTCTGCTTCCTCTGAAAACGAACGTCGAAGAAACTTAGCAAAGGATGAACAGAACCACCGATTGCTTTCGCCGTCGGCGTCTTCTTCACCTCTTGAATCGGGTTTCTTGAATTACCATAAACACTAGCCGGAACGCTCGTGACCCTCTTCAATCTCGGTTCTTCTTCGCCGAGCTTTTCGTAGCCGCCGTGGATTTTCCTGGTGCTCATGGCTCTAAACATGGTGGTGTGCTGTGGGGAAAAAGTTGAGTTTTTCTTTTTTGTTAGGTGTGTTCTTGAATCTTTCTCTTGATGGTGTTTATTTATGTAAGTAGGCCAAGTTTGCTTTGTGAAATGAAAAGACAAATAATAGATCTGTTGACTTTTATTTTTGTGTAGATCTCCAACTAACAACATTAATTATATGTGTATAATTTAATAAAAAAAGCATGTGTTAATGTTACACCCATATGATGTATACATCTAGTCCCTGTTTAATCGCCGGTCAACTGTGTTTTATGTTGACTATTAATTACGTCTTACATCTTTTAGACAATTCAAATGGACAATGGCTTTAGAGTATACACTAACTTATCGTGTACAAAACTTTCTCTGTCTCATGTAAATCCAACAATTTATTATTCTTGGTAAGAAGAAAAAAAGGTTGCAACTTTGTCGAAAACTTACAAGATCAAAGGAAACCTCTCAGAAACCATTTGCAAAGAAATATCTAGTGCGCTTTTTTTTTCCAAATCCACGTAAAGTCAAAGATGGGCTGAATTGATCATATAATCATGTTAGACTTACTCCTATATCTATATTTTTTTTTGTGTTTTGTGACTTTTGTCATAATCTTAAGCCGGATTGGGAGATGGAAACCCTATTCTTCTCGAAACGAGAAGATGAAAGAAGAAGAAGAAGACACAAATGCGGAAAAAACAATCGACCAAATTAGTTATGACAATACAAAAAGTTATTATGTTGTCAGATTGGCCTATGTTAATTTCCCATATATGTTATTATAGGTCTCATGGAACTTGATGATTTGATTACACAATGAGAAATGCGGATAAGAAGAGGATGAGCAAGCTCTGTTTAGATCGCCTTTCAAATAGGGCAAATCACCGATAACAATGTTATAGTCGCTGCGTCTCACAGCATGTTGCATTAGAAATAGATGACATAACAATAACACAAAAGCTAGACATCGAAAAAAAACGTAATAATCATACACTAGGAAGACTAGATAATAAGATTGTTGTTGTATCTCAAGTTCAGTGTATTGCAAATAGGATCAACAAATCTTTTGTTAGAGAGAACCAAACCATTTTCGATAGACGCAAATTCTTCTTCTTACCCAAGTAGTGTTTGCTTTCCAGCTCTCTTCCTCGCTATTCCCCTGCATGTAGTGTCAACAAATACATTTTCTTTTTAATCAGAATCAACAAAAAATACAGTATGCTGATTATTTTTCCAACCAACAAGTTATAACCACAAATCAAGAGAAGACAAGATAGACTTTTGGAGCTAAGTTCACAATTTCAAGTATACTCTAATTGTATCGCTAAGGCATGGAGTTTAATTTCCTTTTACGGCTAGGACTACTGGGGTATCTAATCCCATTCGCTCCCTTAGCTTTCGTCTCTCAGTGTCAGTGTCATCCCAGCAAAGTGCTTCGGTTTGGACAGTTTCGTCATATGAACCGGTCAATTCCTAATCATCAACCATGAAGCAAACTGCAAATATAGAACCATGCTAAATGTGGTCCGTACGATGTCCCTGATGTTGGACTTTTCCACACGAGTACAATATGTACATGATTAGTTAATCCTCTGGTTTTTTTAAAAAAAGAGGATATAAAAAAAAACCGCTAGAAGGAGGGGTCGAACCTCCGACCTTGTGGTTAACAGCCACACGCTCTAACCAACTGAGCTATTCCAGCTTCTTTGTTCTGCTTTGCATTTTCAATTTCATATTATAAATGATTTAATCACTTTGTTGCAACCACAAACTAATAAACAAAAATCGCACATAAACACGAGGAATCAAAACATAATAGACGATTCTGTTGTCAAGATTTGCATATATAATCCTATAAACTATAGTCACGAATTCATACTCAAAACTTTGAGTAATTTTAAAGACAAACAAAACAGAGTTTAGTTATTATGCATTGCTTGCATAATAACTAGTGTTACCGTTCCTCTTCATTGCTTGCTTGTTATTATGCATCCACACTTTAAAAACCTGTCTCCTCAGATTCACCAACCTGCAAAACTTATCAATCTCTTCTTCGTCTTTCTTCTGCATCCTCCACCCCAATCTCTCTGCAAATTCCTTCATCTTCTCCTTTTGTTCTTCATTGATCTTTGTCCTTATCCTCTTCTTCTTCCTCATCATCATCATCATCATCATCCTCGACCCATTTCCATCAATATTCTGGTTCCGATGACTCAAAATCTTCTTCATATCCTCGCTCGACGAAGAAGTCCTCCGTCCAATCTCTCCCGTTGGATACATTCCACGTGGCTCCGTCGCCTTGAACGAGCTGCTACTGCAGTAAAACGCCGGAGTTATCAGCTCTTGTGTACTGTTTCTGTGTCCGTACACTTCCTTCCGGTGGAAACTCCGGTGGCATTTGCAGGCGGCGCATTTCAGCGCACCGAGCGTACCCTCTTCGCCTCCGGGCATGAACTCGCAGCATCCGTCCACCACGTGTCCTCCGGTTAAGGCCGCGTGGTTCTTCTGGCATTCCTTGTACTTCGCTGCTTGGTCGCCACGTGTCCTCGGTTTTTGGTTTGTCTTCTTGACGGCGTGTACCGTGGGAGGTTTGGAGATCAGATCTGAACCAGGTTTGGCTTCCGGATCCGGGTACGGATCTCTTCCCGGGTTGGAATGAGGTTTTACTTCTAAGGTTTTGGTTGAGATCATGGAAGTAATGGCATTACCTTTTCCTCCAAACTCCATTATAAATCTGACTCGAAAGAACAACACTTTGTTAAAAAAATAAATCTTATAATCATTCACTAATGCATGCACAATTAATCACTCATTTGGATTAATGTTTAATTCGTATTTTAAAGAAGAAAACTGCTAGATTTGAGACTCACCTGAAGAGATTGTAGAGCTTATTGTTTCAGTGAAGAGTAGTGTGAAAGATGAGATTGATATTGAAGAAGAGGGAGAAATAGTGATGACGTGTATGCATCTGTTTCCTATCACCCATCAAGTTTATTTCACATGGAAAAATCCAAATTTAAGATTTTAAAAATACAAACCTACTAGAGAGAGAGAGAGAGAGAGAGAGAAGTAGTGGTGCCTCTTAATTTAGAGACATTGTCATATGTTTGTTATCTCTCACCACCTGCAACTTAGGCCCATCTCCCATTATTGCATTTGCCTCTCTATTTCACCATTTTCTTTTGTGATGATGGTAATGGTGTTGCTAATTAATGTGTGTCTGCAAAACCAAAAAAACTCTAGCTTAGTCAAAAATTTACCAACTAGTAAAGACCGTAGGGGTGGGAAGAGAAATGGAGAAGAAACTTACTGTATCATAAAAAGTAGTTTTTACTGTTTAGTGAAAAAAACATAAAAATAAATTTTAGGTATTTAGGATAAATACGATCTTTTTTATGTAGATGAATTACGTGTTGCTACGTGTTGTGACCCCAAGATCAAATTGGGTTTTGCTTGGGTTTACGGTCCAAGCATCCCGGGTTTTAGAACTGGGTATTATAACCTACGGAACCACGAGACCGGCTAAGGCTACATGCCTCCGGGATCCCCGTATCTCACAGTGCATGCTACGCTGTCATGCACAGGGAGACCGGAGACTGAGTAGTCAGGAGGAGTGAGCGGTTATTTCTTCCTTATCTCGTCCGAAAATCAGTAATCTTGAAAAGTCGAGGTCAGGAAAGGGTAATCCACACAGGTAAGGTATTGTGAGCAAGGAGCATGCCGGACCAGGCAGCCTCGACAACCCGGTCCACGGTATCAAGGGATTCGGGCCAGATACGCGATTCTCTTAGGCATGAATAGTTATTTCAATATTTGCATTTTCCCTCCAATCGACAATCAGAATATGTTCAAACGTATACCCATGCTTCTGGCAACCTACGTATCATACAATTAATGATTTATGTTTACACATGTTAGGTGAAAATGACAACATTTTGAGCATAAAGAAGAGCAACGGTAAGAGAGATGCCTATATCGTGCATAATCTGATGCTTCCGAGGTCGTACACTGAGAGACATAGCGACGCAACAAGGCTTAGTCGAGTAGCAGTCGCAAACTGCCAAAGAAAGTAGGTGAGAAATCAGACGCATACTAGATACAAGACCCATTCAACATATCCGATATTCGACCCATCGACCCAACAATCGGACAGTCCAGGATCCGACCATGCATACTGACCCGTATCAGTTAAAACTCTATAAATATCACCCCTTCTCCAACGAAAAAGGGGTTCACATATTTTCTCATACTTTCATATAGATTGTTGTGAGTTCTGTGTGCTTCTAAAAAAATAGCTTTCCTATTTTCCGAGACTCTCAGTCTCACTTTCCGACCATTCTCCGGTCACCTTCACGACCATTCCTAAGCCGTGAAGATCTCTCCTCAAACTCTTGTTTTTCTTCTATTTTACCTCATAGTGCCCACCTTTCAAAGTTCATCGCGAATCCACACTTTCTTTCGGGCTCGATAGGCATCTTCCTTCACCCCGTTTTCCGATCATTTTTTATGTTCTTCCGATTCACCACTATGTGATATTTCTTCATACATTTTTTGATTTGAGTGTCGAAGAGCCATCGGAAAACAACATTCTATTATGTTTTCCGAACCTTTACATCTTTACATGTTTTGTTTGAAACTTACCCCAAGAAAACGAAAAATCCCATAAACATTAGGCTTATATCCACTACTACTTGTAGGAGTATTATATATGTCGATTCAATACACTCTCATAATCTCTATTTATCAAGCGTCATAACTACTCTATCCAAATTAATTAATGTTACAATAAATATGAGAAAAATAACATCAACAACTGTGGTGGCTTGGGGTTTGCATGGAGATTAATAAATGGTATTTACTAGAGCTTCAATTTCCCATACGGAATTAGGGTTTCTAATATGGACATTTATTGGTTATGCATTAACAACAACTAATCAGAGTTAATCATAGTCTTGGAAGAGAAATATTAAATTATTTTCTGGTGGGGAGGGTTAAGGAATTAAAGTATGAAAGAGTGAAAAGCTGGTCCACATAACCACAACACAAAGACCTGCACTTTTATTTATCTCCACATGCCTCATGTCATGTTTTCGGATTCATTGTTTCCCACAGCTGTGTTACACTTTTATGATGATTTTCTAAAGGTCTGATGATTTTCTAAAGGTCTGATTGGTAACAGCTGTAGCATTCTGTTTTATGTTGTGGTTTTTTTGCTGTAGATCTTTTAGCTGTATGATTTCGACTGTAAGATTTTGGCTGTGACTTTTTAAAAAGTGAAAGAGAGAAAATATGGACTGTGTAAATATAGCTATCTACAGTCAAAAAAAGGATACAAATGGATGTAGGATTAAAAATCTGTAGAAATCATGATTGGAAACAAAAATTAGTTGTAGAAATAAATATGGTTGTGTACAGCCTCTAAAGCTCCTTCCAATCAAACCCTAATTTACCAAATATTCGAAATCAATGAAAAATAGATTTGCCATATACTCTTTCCGTTTCAATACGAGTGTCAATTTAGAGTTAATTTTTTGATTAACTGATTGGGCCGGTTGAAACATTGAGTCAAGCCCAATATAAGGCGGATAAACAGAACTGGGAACTAAGCCATGCTTTCTAAGCAAAATGAAACTAGATATGATATCAACTAATAAGGTTAAAAATACAAATAAGGTTTCTCTCACGTGATGCAAAGAAAAAAGGAAGACAGAACTCAAGATTTTCCAGCAAGTGAAGCTTGGAAGATAAGGGAAGATACAAAGTGGTGGGCGTGGAATAGCTTCTTCGTCACAGAATCAGATTAGCTGGCCGACCAAGAACAAGTGAGTCTTGAGTATGAGATGATCCCATATCAATCACAGTACGATGATTGATGCTAGATTTAGAAGCTTTAGTGAAAAAGGATAATACCATCAGTCATGCTATACTAGGATCGATGCGAGATATAGAAGATACAGCAAGAAAACAAAAATGCTAGCTTTATAAATTTGGGAGATTTTAGAATCTATTCCAAAGATAAAAAAAAACTATTAATCATGTCATATACCAATTCAGGAAACTTCAAATAAATGTTAAACTTAACTAGTTATCAAGCTTGAGAACACTATATAGAATCAAGCTTGTCTATATACATATCAATCAAATCTAATTCCTAATCAGAGCAATCAATGGCAGAGAGGTCCTAATTATTACCAGTCAGATGAATGTGTTTATGTTTTTTGCACTTTGGTGTTAGATGTCTTCTGAGACTCGATTAGCCTCCACATGTAGCATGAACCAACGGACCTGTAAGGTCGCCATTTCTCACAAAGCTGCTCCATCTGCAATGGACCAGGAAGGTTTTTCAAACCGTAAAGATGTTTCACGCCTTTCCTGACACCGAGATCTCCCACGGGCAAAACATCAGGCCTATGCAACGAGAATATCATGAACATTTGAACACTCCACACACCAATTCCTTTGACCAACGTTAATCGATCGATAAGCTCTTGGTCGCTCATTTCGAGAATCAGTTCATCGGAAAGCACGCCGCTTGTGTATTTACCGGCTAGATCGTAGAGGTAGCTAGCTTTCCTACCGGAGACGCCGATCTTACGAAGATCAACGGCGGAGATTGAGATAACGGATTCTGGGAGGACACCTGATTCTCCGCCGTCGAATAGAGAGAGGAATCGATCGTAGATGCATTTCGCTGCTTTGGTGGCGAGTTGTTGGTACAGAATGGATCTCGCCAGGGAGAGAAACGGGGGGCTGCTTGAATCGAACGCCGGAGGATTGTTGTGAGCTGCGATTACGATTCCGAGCACTTCATCGGAGCTCTGTAAGTGGCGGAGGGCGATATCAACCGTCGATTTCGACGATAGAGGAGACGCGGTGATCATCATCGGCGACGAATCGAGAGGAACTGACGAAACTTTCCTGATTTTACGGGGTCGAAATGTGATTTTAGAAGAAGAAGAAGAACGAGATGGCTCTGACATTTTGAGATTAACGGCGGCAATTGAGGAATCCGGCGGCGACGAAGGTCGTTTGACGGTGGTTAGGGTTTTACGGAGAGACATGGCGACGGCAGAATTGGTCAGTGTCCGGTGATCGTAAACCTCATTAACTCCAGACTCAGAATTTTTATCTCTCACCGTAATTGGGCATCAAGCATTATCGATGGGCCCATAAGTAGCCCAATACCACATTTTGGGCTCAATTGCATTTATTATGTTATGTTTCGTCGATATGGACAAACGACTAATTAACTAATCACTAGGATTTANTTATCCGTCGAAGTCTAGATTTTTCCTTTTTTCTTTGACCTTCATGGCCGATTCGAAATTTGCTCCGACGCACCCAGACGAGCTCTTCGGTCCTCACTGGAAGACGACGACAACCCGGCAGAATATTGTGAATCTTCGGCAAGTCTATAACATCCCTAAGGATGTCGAACTCATCGTCCCGTCGGATTTTGAGACGCCGGAGCGATGTAGGCCTGGATTTATCTGCACTTACACAACTTTGTTTGAGAAGTGCGGATTATCCTTTCCTATACCCTCCTTCCTGCTCGAGCTTCTTGCGGAGATTCGGCTCTGCTTTTCGCAGATGATGCCGAACTTCGTCCGGCACGTCATTGCTCTCGCCGTCCGAGCTCACGAGGAGGGGATCCTGCTCCGTGTGAAAGATGTGCTTCACCTATGTTCGGTGAAGCACAATCCCGGGTTTCCGGGGACGTACTACCTCTCTCCGAGGACCAATCGTAAAGTTATAAACGGGATCCCGGGCAAAGATGATTGGCGGAGTAAGACGGTCCTATTCAGGATCAATCAAGCCTCGATAGGGGACTTCGACGTCTCCCGACTTCCGGATCGATGGGCCGTAGCAGCCGGTTAGATGCGAGCTCTGGAGTTCGCGGCTCTCGTTTAGATCTCGTATAGGTGCCTTTTTCTTTTGGAGTTTTTGTGCTCGCGATTTGACTTTTTCTTTTGCTTTTGCAGTTACTCCGAAGAAGTCACCGTTCACGGACGAACTTAGGGTGCTTGTTGCCCATCTGCGAAATCAAGGGACCGAGTGGGACTTATTTACGAGGCGAAGGATCGACCGAGCTCTCGGACTCATTGATCGATCGACCCCTGCTATCGAACCGTCTCGACAGCCTCCTCCTTTGCGAAGTAAGTACTTTTTCTGGTCTGTAGCGNACGACGTGTTTTTTTTTTTTTTTTTTTTTTTTTTTTTTTGGACTGGTCGTTATTTCAGTTGACCCAGTTCGGACAATCCCGGCTGTTCGACCCGCGCCAGATACCAGCTCATCAACCAGTTCCGTGCCGCCCCTTATCATGTCTCGACGTTCCAGCTACCGTAACCGAACTTTGACTACTCCGAGTGTTGGAACCAGCCGGGTTCGCTCTGGGGACATCGCTGCGGCGGTTAATGACGCCTTGAATGCACCGGTTCAGGTGGATCCGTTGGAACAGCCCGCGCTTGTGGCCTCGATCGGGTCTGGCGGGGCCCGGAGCCGTGATTCCGCTCGGGTGGATGCTGAGGTCGTCGCGGACCCTAGGGTGGACCCCGTGATCGATCCCATCCCTGTCAGCTCGAAATCGAACGGGTCAAGTGCTGCCACCTCCTCTCGTCGACCCGAGACGCCGCGATCTGTGCGGTCTTCGCATCCTCAGGCGAAACGACAGAGGAGCGAGCCGGTGGGGGCTCGCGAGTCCGAAGGCCGCCGTGGTCCTGATTCGAACAACGGTTCCTCGGCGAGCCGACCGTTCCACTGGGCGTTCAAGCACGCCCGGGATTCTCCAATCACAGAGGATCCAGAAGGTATGGCGACGCTATTTCGCCATTGCAAGGCCGCTGGGTGTCAGCTACCCTCTCTGCGGAATATGTCCGAGAGGGAGGCCTACCTGGATATGTGTGCCGCGAACGGGAAGGTATATATATTATATATATTTTTTTTCTCTTGAAGATGATATTTTTGTATCTTCTTGGCTGACATGTTGTTTTTATTTTGTCTAGGCTCTGGCGGCGCAGAACAGGCTGGTTGCTCTCTTCGAGCAGAGGGTTCGGGATGCTCCTCGACCCGACGAAGTCGAGAAGGCGAAGCAGGTGGTCGTTAATTTGAACGCCGAGGTGCGCTCCTTGAAGGCTCAAGGGGCTGAAAAGGATGCTGAACTGGCCAGAATCCCTGTTCTCGAGGCCCGGGTCGCCGATCTCGAAGCTGCGTCGGAATCGGCATCGTGGAAGTTGCAAGCAACAGAGAATCATCTCGCCGCACATCGGTCCGAGAGCAAGTCTGCGCTGGAACAGGCTGCTCGGCTGGCTCGAGAGAACCGCGAGTTGATCGCTGCTCGGGAGACAGAAGTTCGCCAGGCAGCGAGGTCGGCCAGACGGGATCTGTCTGCGAGGTATACGGATGTCCTTGGTCGAATCAAGGAGAAATGGCTTTTGAAGAAGGCGGAGACTGAAGCCGAGATCGATCTGCAGGAAGTGATTGCGAACCTCGACCTTCTGAACGAATTGGACCGAGGAGATACTACCGTGGAGGTCGAGATCCCCAAAGTCACTCGGACCAAGGCGGAGTTCGAAGCGGCTTTTACAGCGGCCCAGGTATCCGACTTTTCTCTTGGAAAGCTCGACCTTCCGGCTGTCTCCGAGGATTCGGTGGCCTTGATGGAAGTTGACCCGGTGTCTCAGATCCCAGCGGGAATAGATCAGTTCGGTACGAACGTGGGGATGGCGGAGAGTTCGGGAACGAGGATTGCCGACGAAGAGGCAGCCGCGGATGCCTTCGTGCAGGATTAGGGTGGAGGTCCCGAAATAATGGCTCTTGCCTTAGTTGTTTTTTTTTTGATTTTTGAGGCTCGAACCTTATGCCTTAGCCGGGAGGTTTTAATCCGGCACTATGTTAGTTCTAGGACCTTTTGTCGATCCGAACACATTGCCTTAGCCGGGAGGTTTTAATCCGGCGTCTTTTATGAAATTTCAGAATTTTCTTTAAGTAAGAGAGTTCGGAGTCTTTTTACTTAGTGAAATTCTTGTTTTGAACTTTCATGGTTGTCGTTACTTCGACGTGTTCTGTCGAAGTGTATCTTTGTAAAGAAGGTTCGCTGATTCAGCGAAGTGTTTTTCTAAGAGAATTTTGTTCTTAACACTCTTTACTTCGTCGCTATTTTGACCTCGTTACGTTGAGGCCCTACTTCGTAAGTAAGTCTGCTGCCGAAGCGAGGTGTTTTGCCTTAGTGAAATTTCCTATGATTCC